>RJWT010054338.1:0-10301 GCA_004365215.1 Cuniculus paca
GTCTTTGAGGAATAAAATAAGGTTGTTTATTTGAAATCTTTTTCATAGGGGTTTATTGCTATAAATTTTCACATTAGAACTGCTTTTGATGCATCCCATAAGTTTTGATATGTTGTGTTTTCATTCTCATTTGTCTTAAGGTATTTTAAACATTTCCTTTCAATTTCTTCTTTGTTCTATTGGTTGTCTGGGAGCATGCTCTTTAATTTCCATGTTTTTGTGAATTTTATGAAATTTCTATTTTAAATTTCATATAAGTATAGTCAGAAAAGATACTTTATATGATTTCAATCTTCATAAATTTATTAAACTTGATTTGAGGTTCAGCATATGATCTGTTACAGAGAACGTTTCTTGGGTGCTTGAGAAGAACATGTATTCTGCTATTACACGAAATGTTCTATGTGTGTTAGGTCTCCTCAGTTTAAAATATAGTATAAGTCTAATATTTCCTTACTGATTTTCTTCCTCAGTGACTATTAATTGCTGAAAGCGTGATACTGTATTGAAGTCCACTACTATAGCTGTATTATAAGCTATCCCTCACCAGTTCATTTAATATTTATGTATTAGATGCTAGAATGTCATATATATATATCACATATATGTATATATAAAATACATATGTATGATTGTCAAATCTGTTTTCTGGATTTGACCCTTATTACATAATGACCTTCTTTGTATCTTTTCCCAATTTTTTTTTTTTTTTTGTACTGGGGATTGAACTCACAACCTCACACTTGCCAGGCAGGTGCTTAGGCCACTGAACTAAATCCCTGGCCCCTCTTTTCCCAATTTTGGACTTAAAACCTATTTATCTGCAATAAGTGTAGTTACCTCCTGCTGTCTTTTGATGAGAATATTCTTTTTTTGCTTTCATTTGCACAGAATATCTTTTTTCCTTCCCTTCACTGTATATATGCTCAAATGTGAAATGAGACTTGTAGGCAGCATATGGTGGGGTCTTGTGTGCATATGCTGGGATTACAAGTGTGTGCCATCAAGCCCAGTGTTTGTATTGTCTTTTCGGTCGTTTTTGTTGCTCCTCCGTTCCTTTCTTCTCTTTCTATATGATGGGGTTACTTCCTGTAGTAATATGCTTTGATCCTTACATCTTTTGTGTTTGTTTTTTAACTCTCATACAAAAGATACAAATGTTATACACCACTATTACAGTATCAAGAGTATTCTGAGTTTGATCATGTATTTATTTTGCATTGAGTTTTATAGTTGTACATTTTTGTGTTACTACCAAGCATCCTTTTCTTTCAGTTGGAAAAATTTCCTTTAGCATTTATTAGACTGATCTGTTAGCGGTAAACTCCCTCAGCTTTTGGGGGAAAATGTTTTGATTTTCTCTGTGTCTGAAGGGCAGCTTTTCTAGGTGCAGTATTCTTGGCTGGCAGTTTCTCCTTCAGCACTTTGAATATATCATCACACTTCCTCCTGGTCTGTGTGTTTCTGCTGCTAGTGTTACTGGAAGTCTTTCATGCATGTTTTGTTTTGTTTCTCTTTCTGCTTCCAGCATCCTCTCTTTGTCTTTGATTTTTGATAGTTTGATTATTTCTTGGTATCATCTTGTTTGGACTGAATTTGATTAGAGGTCTTTGACCTTGTTGTGTCTGAGTATTTGTGTTTTCCCAGATTTGAAAAGTTTTTTACTATTGATTCTTTAAATAATCTTATTTCTTTAAGCTATATCCCTTTCTTCACTGTATTGAACTCCCATAATGCAAATATTTGTCCTTTTGATATTGCCCCATAAGTCCTATAAGCATTCTTTATTTCTTTTCATTCTTTTTTCTCTTTTGACATTCAAATAAGCTATCTTTGAGTGTAGAGTCTTTCTTCTGATTGGTCAGTTCTGTTTTCAATGCTGTCTTTTGCATTTTAAAATTTCACTCATTGTATTGTTTAGATCCACAATGTTTTACTTTTAAAACAATATCAACCTATTAAATTTCTTATTTTGATCGTTTATTATCTTTCAAAGCGTTTCTCTGTATTTTCTTGAAGCTTATTGAGCTTATGATTCTTAAAACAATTATCTTGAATTCTTTCTCGGGTACTTCATGAGTGTCCATTTCTTTAGAGTTACTTATTGGTACATTATTTTGTTCCCTTGCTGGTATAATGTTTCCCTAATTGTTCTTGATTCTCGTGGCCATATTTTATTGCCTTTGTATATGAATAAGCAGGAATTCTTTTCTTTGTAGATGTGCCTTGTCTGGTAAAGCTCATCACCAGGTGGCCAATCCTGAGATTCTGAGTTTAGTGTGGGCCATTGATGGACTTCCTGCTAGATCCTGGCCTGGTGCCTGAGTCTGAAGAGCTGGATCTGTGGTCTGAGTCCATGAGTGCAGGGTTAGAGCCTGTTTCTGTGAGGGACAGCCTGAAGCCAGTGTCTGCAGAGGCTGATTTGGCTGTGGGGTATCCTTGATCTTGAGTTTTTGGGGCCTTCCAAGTGCTGAGATGGGCCTGATGGCTGAGTCTGCTGGAATAGGCCTAGACTGGAAGTCTGTGGAGGCTGGCTTAGTGCTGGCGTAGACCCATGGGAATAGGTTTCAATCTCAAGTCTATAGGGGGTCACTTGGGGGGCATTCTGAAGGCACCAGGGTGTATTGGGGTGGACTTAAGCCTGGGGTCTGATAGAGCAGGCCTGGAATGTGGCCCGATGCTGGAGGAAGCAAGGAGAATGGGCTCACAGAGTGAGAGTGAGCCCATAGCCTGGGAATGTGGTTGATGGTCAGAAGTCCAAATCTTCAAGGACCAGCTTGGATCCTATGACTGCAGAAGCCAGCCTAGAACCTGGGCCCACAGGGATGGTCCAGGAGCATAGATTAATGGTCACCAGCCTAGCACTGGGGTCTTAGTGTCAGTGTGGCACTGAACAGGCCTTGAGCATTTTTTCGTGGGTATCAGCCTGATGCCTTAGGCCAGAGGTACAGTGGCACTGGGCTGGACCTGCAACCTGGGTTTGTGTGGGCAACCTGGCTTGGGCTGATCTAGCACCTAGGGTGAGTCTGGCATTAGACTGACTGGGTAGCAGGATCTGTGGGTACTAGTCTGAGGACTAGGGCTTTGGGCACTGGCATTGTATTTGGGAATATCTGAAGCCTGGGACCGTGGGCCGGCTTGGTGCAGAGACATTTTAAAGCACAGGGCTGCCAGGGTTGGTCTGGCCCTGGAACATACCTAGAAGTCAGATCCATGGTAGTTGGCTTGGTGGTAGGGTAGGCTTAGAGCCTAAGTATGGGATACAGGTCTAGAGCCTTGTGCTGTAGGATTTGGCCCTATGCCAGGACAGGTCTGGAGTTCAATCCATGGGCATGCTGTGGCATTCTCCCTGGTGCTAGCTTTTATTGAGTTGGGCCCAATTTGGGTCTGAGGCAAAGTCCAAAGGTCATTTCTTTCCTCTTACATGAGTGTATCTCCCTCTTTGCTATCTGCCTGGGAAGGGTACATATGTAAAATTGTCCTTTCTGTTCCCTTTAATACATTTTTTCTTATTTCTGTGCTACACTCAGACTGTTATGAAGGTATTTTTGTGGGCAAATGTGGATAGCTATGCAATTTGGTATTTCTGTGGGAAGGTAAGTGTTGGAAAGTCCTATTTCACCATCTTGCTGACCTCCAGATTCAAGTTCGTTGCTTTAAGGAGACTGTCTGGTCTTGTTAACAGTTGTCTTATTTTAATATTAAAAAACCTTTGAGAAATAATTTTTTGAAATGGAGTCACACCAAGTTGTCAGAATAGTGAGGATTACAGGAATGCACAGCTGCACTTGGCTGATAAGTAACTTTTTGAAAAGTAATTTTTGTTTTTGAAAAGTTGTTGTAAATGACTTTTTTTTTTTTAATAGTTTAATTTGTCTGGTTGACCAATATGTTTTTCCCACACTGGAATAAACTTATAAATAAATCAATTCTTAATTTTTTAAGTACTTCCATTCACTCTAGTGCTTTTTAAATTGAGTATTTAAAATTATTTTTATCGTAGTCATATTTGACTAATTGCTAGCCAGCCTTCTTTTAGTCAAATATCTGGTACATTTAATGAATGCTTAGTGCTCCAAAGATGAGATACTTATAATTTGTTAAATATTTCATGTTAATCAAAATAGAACACTAATACTGAGCAGACTTTTATGGGTAGAGTTGTGTTGTTTTACTTTTAATAACTAAGGATTGTCCTAGTTCCTCAGGCAGTTTGAGAAACATGGAACTGCAAATGCTTTGATGTGTATTGTGTATTGGAAATGGCCACTAGATGTCACTGTTGTCCCTTACTTTCTAGTCTTCATTTTCTAGTTTTAGGTTCAGTGCCCCAAGTAGTTGTATTAGTGTTTTCCTAGATATATATATTCAAGAACTCTTCAATTAATTTTGTACATTTTTTGTATAAGATGTACATCTTGATACAAGATTTCAAGATTTACATATTAAAGATATTTTGTATTTTATTATACATTTTACTAACATTAAAGGACTTTTGAGAGGTTGATAGGAGAAACTTGTAAGTGATATTTGGACTTTGTAGAATACTTTTAATCTAGTCTTTGCTTTTATTATATCACGTAAGTGCTGAAACATTAGCTGTTTAGAAAAAAAGGCTCTTATGGGTAGTCTCTTAACTTTTTCTTAGTGTATTTATATTTCTGTGTGGTGACCACAGACCTCATGAGACTACTAAGCCTAAATATTACCAGGTGATAAGTTGTTTTCCGGAAGAACTTAATGAACATACTGCTTTTTTGCAGTCATTTTCACTAAGGAACCATAAGTTTGGGATATTGCTTAAAAATATTAGTGCCTTATCCTTTGTAGTTTATATGAAAGAAACTTTTATTCATTAATTAAATACTTCTATATCTGATTTATTCTGTAAACTATTTTATCAGTTAAAGAATAAGTGCTCAATAGCATTTTATTTTTAAAGGAAAGATAAAGCAGATCATGATTTTATTTTTAACATTAATATAAGATTACCTGTTTATACAAGAATCTTCTTCTAACTGAGGTATGAAGACAAGTAATTAAAGTACTGTAAATGTTTATGAGTTTTTTAAAATCATCGTTTCCTTAGTTATAGGACTGATTTAAGTGACTGAAAAATCCAAAAACATTTTTTTACGTTTTTCCATAGATGCTTGTCCACTGGACAGTATAGTATATGTTGTGGTATTGAATGGATTTTCCTTTTTTTTTTTAATAAAAATTATGGATTTGTTTACTTGAAACACTTAAATACTCATTTTTCTGTAATTTATTATTGATTTAAGGTAGAAACTGTTAAAAATTAAAGATGAGAAGAGTGAATGACTGCCCCACTTATCTCAAAATTACTCTTTTTCCATCATGTATTCTCCTCCATTTCAGTTATGAAGGATATACTATATCTAGATCTTTGTTACCTCCACTAAAATGATCAGGCCATCCCTTTCATAGTATGGAATGTGTATTTTAACATCTTTACTTGAGGAAGGGCTTAAAACAGATTTTGCTGAATAGTTGCAGGTTATAAAACTGGATTTGGCCAACCAGAATATTTTTGTTGCCTAAATTGATTTTATTTACGCTACTTACTCTTTTGTGTTCAGAATTTTCCTTACCGCATAAATTGAGATTTAAGAACTTTTATTAAGGCTTTGCAATGTGTTGCTTCTATAGAGGAAACTAGTTATCTACGGAAGTGAGAATTTAGCACTTTAAAAAACTTTGTATCTGTATCTTTTCAGAATCCTTCATTTCACTGTGTCACTTTTGTGCAAGAAATCATGTTATTCAATGAAAGTTTTTGCATGAAGACAGTGTTTTTAAAATTTGAAAATTCTTTTTATTTTTTTCTTCATGTTTTGGCACAATATTGTTCTTTTGCTTTCAGAAAGGAAGGTATATGTGAAGGAATTTTTTGTCCTTAAGAGTTTGGAACCAAAGAACACTGCATCTTTGATGTGACTGTTAACATTTTAGAAAACATCTTAAGCTGAAATTCACTTAGTGTCCTTTTGAATTTGCTAACTAGTTACATGTCTATTTAAAAACTATTACAGAACTTTTTGTACTTAAATGTAACACTAAAGTGATTTAAGACATAATTGTGACAGCTGTCAATATTATTATTAGGCTATTACATGAAAGACAACTTGTTAATTTACTATTAAGCAGATATTTTCAGCATATGTGGAAGTTTTCCTTTGGTTCATTGTTAGTACTTTGTTTTTAAAATTTGTAATGGTGAAAGGATTAAATATTGACAACACAAGATTGAGCACTTAGGTGAATTTTAACTCTTGTCTTCAGATTATAATGCTGTTACCAAGTGATTTTTTTTTTTTCCTTAAGAGAAGACTTGAAGCCAGGTGTGGTGCATGCATGACTATAAATCCAGCGCTCGGGAGGCTGAGGCAGGAGAGTCTCTGTGAGCTAGGGACCTGACTGGGTTACAGAGTAAACTCAAGACCAGTAAACTGCATTGTGAAAACCTGTCTCAGAAAGAGAGAGAGAGAGAGAGAGAGAGAGAGTGAGAGTGAGAGAGAGCGAGCGAGCGAGCAAGCTTGCAATAGTTCCTCAATATTGAAAAAGCTGTGATGATAGTTTCTCTTTCTTCCATGGGAGAAAACCTTTTGACTCTCGACATGTACCTTGAATCAGTAGCATTGCCATTTGAGTCCATATATGGTACTTTGACAGACGTGGTTAATAAGTCAGTTCATGTGTTAAGATAATATTTACTATTATAATTTAAGTTCCATTACTGTGTGTGGTATGGTAAGAAGATATAAAGTTTCTGACTCTCCATCAGTCTTAAAATACACTCACTCATATTTACTTTCCTATGAGGGACCTATTTTAAGCAATTTGATATAAACTGGAATGACTTAAGCAGTACCTGCAAACATAAATTGGTTTGATAGGAAAGAGAACATAATTTATTGCATCCGTGAATAAAGAGCTTTGAATTTTTAACTACTTAAAAAGAAAATGTTTTTGAATTACTTTTTATAACTATAATCTCGTCTTTGCAGTCAAGATAGACTGTCTCGATGTGACGTATACATATGTAATTTTTATTCCAGAAATACTATCTTCTTTTACTTCTTTCTAAAAATAACATAGAAATTTTGAAAAGTTTATGATTGTATACCATAATTATTTACAAAATCAAGTTGATTTGTGGTATATTTCCTTTTGAAATTAAAATATGTAGTGAAGCATCACATATTCTAAAGAGAAAAACATTCTTGTGTTTTTTGTTTTTTGCTAGACTACAAGTTATGTAAGAAATATAATATGGCATTTCTGTACAAATAGATTTATCCTTTATTCTGTAAATATTTATTTGGGGCCTACTAAATTCCAGGTACCATGTTAGTTACTGGGGATATAGCACAAGAAATTACAGGTTCTGCCTTTCATTGTCTGGTGGCGAAGAAGCAGATAGATCAGCAACTGTAACATTTTTTTAAAAATGCAAATGTAAGTATAGTCTAATAAAGAAACTGCTTTTAGCTAAAAGGAATGCCATTTATATTACCTTAAAACAAGTAAGCAAGCAAACAAAGAAAAAAAAACTAAGATTAAATTTAACCAAAGAGATGAAAGATCTTTACAGTGAAAACTCTAAAACATCAGTGAAAGAAACTGAAGAGGACACAAAAAATGAAAAGACATCCTGAGTTCATAGATTAGAAGACTCAATGTTAAAATGTCCATTCTAGTCAAAGTGATCTGCAGATTCATTGTAATCCCTGTCAAAATTCCAATAGCATTCTTCATAAAACCAGAAAAATTAACACTCAAATTTGTGTAGAACCACACAAAACTCTATATACTAAATAGCCAAAGCAGTCTCGAGCTAAAAGAACAAGTCAGGAGGCATTATACTACCTGACTTTAAAATATATTCAAGGCTGTAGTAATTAAAATAGCATGGTGTTAGGTTAGAAAAAAGACATAACTGGGCATGGTGACGCACTCCTGTAGTCCCAGCACTCGGAGGTTTAGGCAGAAGGATCACTGTACGTTCAAGTCCAGCCTGAAGACCTGTTTCAAATCGCTGCCTGTCCCGCCCCATCCCACAGACACATAGACCAGTGAAACAGGATAAAGAGCCAAGAAATGAATTAATGTATCTAAAGCCAGCTGATTCTCAACAAATACTGAGGAGCACAAAGAAAAGTAATATTTTCAATAGATAGAGCCGGGAAAATTTGCTACCCATGTCAGGGGTAGGTCTTCCCTCCTCAGTTTGGGGCCTACATGTCAATCATTCAGAGATACACCCAGAGCTTTACTAATCCGCTAGGCCATTCTTACTTAGATCATGTTGATATGTCACAGGTAATGATCGTAGGAGGAATGGAGAAAGATAGGATTTAAGAATTCTGGTGTGCTGTTTCACAGTAACATACTGTAGATAAACAACTGTATAAAACTAGAAGAAAAGATTTTGAGTGTTTTCACTATGAAGAAATGCTCAGTGTCCAAGAAGATATATGAAGTGCTTCAAATATAGAACAAAACAAACAAATGAACAAGGTTGGAGGTACAGCTCAGTGCAAAGGTCCTGAGTTCAGTCCCCAGCCCTGAAGACGGGGTGGGGGTGGGGGGAGAGACTATGAACAAGTGCCCTTGGAGCAAAGGGGAGCATTGTGAGGGGAATAAAGACAACGTGTCTAGTAAATTTTTCAAATGTGAAAGTTCACCATATATTTGAATCACATTGTTGGTGCTGAAAGTTTCAGATTTTGGAGTATTTGAGATTACAGTTTTTTGGATTAGGCATACTCAACATCTATTTGTGCCAAATATGATGATCCTGAAAGGAATTTTTGTTTTCATAATGCATTGAGTTGGAAGGTTTTCTACTGCTAATGTTTGCAAATACTTAAGATATACTTAAGTATATGGCTCTCTGCATGCTCTGTGGGTTTACGGGTTTATTAGAAGAGCATTATGCTGTAAAGTCACTATTACAATTGATCTTTTGCAGCAGTTATAAAACTGCATTGTTTCTTTTATGGAGAGCAGCAAAAATAATGGTCAAGGGCAAAGAAAACAAAAGACAAAATTAAAAACTTACTTAACCACGTGACAAGATACATTTCAATAGAAATATGTACTTACCAAAGTGAAAATGTTATTGGCCCCTCTTACTCTGAAAGCACACAGGGCAGGCCAATGACCACAGCAGTGGTGGGCACATGGCTGGGACCTGACATGATCTGAAACACTGGATGTTTAGTAAAAACTTACCAGGTAAATCTATCAGCAGTCATTCCATAGGTTACCAGTGACCCATACATGTAGAGCTTACTTCAAATTGATTATCTGAGGAAATCAGATTTCTTCTCTTAGATGTTAAGAAAAAAATTTTTCAGTATAGAAAACACGTACCATAAAATTTACCATCTTCACTACTTACAAGGATACTGTTCAGTAGTAAGTATGTTCACATGATCCTACAACACATCTCCACAACTTTTTCCACTTGCAAAACTGAAACTCTTTACTCATTAATAACATCTCTCCATTTCCTTCTCCCTCCATTGCTTGGTGACAAGCATTCTATTTTTTGTTTCTATGAATTTGACCACTGTAGATTCCTCATTTAAGTTGTCTTTTGTGACTGGCTACTCCATTTAGCATGAATCCTCAAGGTACTATCCATGTAGTAGCATTCCCCTCCCCCCCATTTTACAACCAGAATATTCCATTGTATGTTTATGCCATATTTTCTTTATTCATTTCTCTGTCATCGGAAACTTGGGTCGCTTCCATTTCTTGATTATTGTAAATAACACTGCTATGAATACAGTATATAAGTACCTCAAAACCTTGTTTTCATCTCCTTTGGATGTATACCCAGAAGAGGTATTGCTGGATCCTATGGTAATTGTATTTTTAATTTTTTGTCTCTTTTAGATATTAGAACAAAGTGGCAACAAGATCTTAGAGGAAAGGTGGGGAAGAAAGAATGAAAAGAGGAGGAAGAAGGGGAAGGGGAGGGGAGAAGGAGGAGTAAGATGAAGGGCTGTGTGAAAACTAAGTTTTAAAGTTAGAAGAGCATAAACTGTAAGATAAAGGATGCTATAATATGGTGTAGAATGAACAGAGTAGCTAGTTGACCAGGAGAGAGAAACAGAGTTGAGCAAGTGACTAGTGCCCCCATGGTCTTCGTTTACCAACCTCTTATACCTGGTCAGTCAGATTTTCTCTGGTTGCCATGGATTAACTTTTAGCCTCATGTGTTAGCTTTTTGTTACTGTAACAGAGTATCTGAGAAGAGATACTCA
>RJWT010054339.1:0-10296 GCA_004365215.1 Cuniculus paca
ACTTCAAAAAAAATAATAGGGAGTCAACAATGGCCACCACCCTCAGAAGGAGATCCCCCATAGATGCTACACTGTGTATTATTGTCCTCTGAACAGATGATCAGACTACTGGCTTTAGGCCTGCAAAGACAGTGAAACGCTAAACACTACAAACAAGCACTAAGTTGTATTTTACCTCAATAGCTATCACTGCAGCCTGTGTGTCTCTGGATCAGCGGGTCGCTTACAGGGGTGGTGGGGGAAGGGAAGACACATTAGCTCTTCTTGTCTCTCAGCCTGTGTACCGGAAGGGTCTGGCATCTGGTTCTCCCAACAGCAGCCCACGCATGGTGCTGACTTGCGAGGGGGGCTTGGCTTCTTGTTGGCTTCTTGTTCTCCTTCCCCACAGTCTAAAAGTGGTTCCTACTCACGGGAAAAGGCTGGTGTCTGGCTCTCCCGGCAGCAGCCTGCACATGGTGCCTACTTCCAGGGAGGGCTTTGAACCCATCAGTTCTTTCATGCTGCTGCCTCTTCCTGAAATCCTGCATACCACCAGAAACCAGGAGCCCCCTCTCCCCAATACATGACTGCTTGGAAGCTTGACCTACTCAAGCGGTGCTAGCTCTTGGCAGAAGCCTGAATTCTTACATTCAGGAAGGTAGTGTTTCTTAAAGCAGGGGAATCACCTGGGATACTTGTTAAAACACAGATTCCCCGGGGAATCAGACTGGGAGTGGGGGCTGGGCGGCTGCCTAGGTAACAAGCTCAGTGCTGGCAGCTACTGCTTCTATCTCAAGGTCAAGGTGTGGAAGGCTGGTGAACTTTATCACTCTCCACTGAGGTTAAGATTTCTTCTTCGGGATTCGAGCACCTTTTCTTTCTAGCCTCACAGTGTGGAAACCCTTGAGAAGGTCTGCCCATCCAACTGTAGGAACACAACCTGACCCTTCAGCTTGTAATAGTCTCAAAACAAATGCATTTATGCACTGGACCTGTTCATTCTTGGTTGGGCCAGTCTTCCCCATTCACCTTTGAAGTGCTGCTTACTCAAGTCACCTGTGCATAATTTCACTGGATGGTGCTTTCTATCTCTGTGTCTCCTTGTTCCACATTCCCTCTGCCATCTGGGCTTCTACTCTGTGGATTGCCAACCGCCTAGCTGTGTGCAGGGTCTCATGAGGGTGCTCTTTTCCTTTAGTTCCACTAATTGCTGCTGCTTCTTTGCGTAATTCCATTAGAACCACAGACCCAAAGTTGGCTGGTGGGGTACAGAGTTAGGAAGGAGATGGCAACATTTTTTCTGTGGAGGAGCAGATAGCAAATATCTCTGTGGGCCACACAGCCTGTTGTAACTACCCAAGTCTGACACTGCAGACAATAAATAAACAAATGAACATGTTTCAATAAAACTATTTATGGACAAAAATGTGAATTTCATATAGTATTTCATATGTTACCAAATAGTATTCTTTTTCTGAAAAAATTACAACCACTTAAAATACAAAAAGTACAGTATTTGTGAGGCTAAAGTAGGAGAATCGCTGCAAGTTCAAGGCCAGTCTGGGCTATATAGTGAGTTCAAAGCCAGCCTGAAAGACGTAATGAGACACTAAAAACGAAAACAAAAACAAAAACACAAAAACCATTCTTAGTTTTTGGCCCATGAAAAGATGGAATGGGCTGAATTTAGCTTGGGAGCTGTGGTTCATGGATTCATGGTCTGCTTCTCAAACTTCAATGAACACACACCACTAAAGGTCTTGTTGGGATGTAGAGTCTGATTCAGGGCATCTGGGACGGAGTCAGGGATCCTGCATTTTGAACATACTCCCAGCAATGTAAATGCTTCTGTCAGTACACCTACAAAGTAATAGTTACTACAATTGTTTGTAGAAGCTTCTCCCTTATGCAAGGAAATAATTAAAAATATGCTAATGATGTAGGATGCTGCTGAGATTATAATTCACATATGGAAACCAACGCGGTGGAAAGAGCAGATTTTCAAACCAAACAGACTCCTACTTACAACATATGTGAGTCTGGATATATTTCCTAACCTTTCTCAGTTTCTGTTTATTCAACTGTAAAACAAGGTAGTAATCTCTGCCTCAGATGGAGATTTTGGGTTTTAGCACAATAATGCATGTAAAACACTCAGCACCCCAGCAAGTGCTCAATTTTAACCCATTTTATTTTTTAAATTAAAAAGCAAGGCATGAACCTGTGTATAACAAAGTAATAAGAACTTTAATTTCTAGCGCCTCAGGGGATTTCCTTCCTTTTCTTAGATCCCATTTGCAAGGGTGGTGCCTGTTCATTCATTCAAGAAATATTTGCTGAGCTCCTGCTTCTGACAGGCAATGTGCTTTGCCAGATCTGCCAAGACGAGTGAAATGTAAGCTTGCATAGGCTGGGGTATGGAAACAAAACCAATTTCAGCATAGAAGCACTGCAGTGAGAGAGAACACGCAGAATGCTGGAAGGTTTGTTCTGCTGTGAGACACAGGAGGTGACTAATCTTGCCTTCAAAAGAGGACTCTGGGTCTGCCTCACGCAGGAAAGAGCAGGATTTCCAAAGACAGTTAAGAATTTAGGGGAAGCCAGAGAATCTGGATCCTCAAAGTATGTGGTTGTTACCGGAGCCAACAACAGACATAGACCTTTATGTCAGAAATTTGTACTGGCTGGGTATCGACCCTGGGTGGGCCATTTTCCCTTTTTTGGTACCATCCTGACAATGACTGTTTCATGCTAGCAGAAAATCCTCAACTATTTTTGCTGTGTTCACCTCTATAAGGAGTTTCCTGAGAAACTACTCGGCTTAGTAATTGTCTGCTACGTGTTCCCAATGGGGGAAGACTGCACAGGATGTCCAGCTGTTGTAGCTCCTGAGATGAAGTCTGGCACCTGCCATCAGAGAGTTTAGCCGCTAGTACAGGAAATGGGCACACAAATCACCACACCACGAGGTGAAGAACGGTGGCAAAAATGGAGTGTTTTTGAACATTATAAGAAGGAGGAAAGAATGATAAGGTGCTTAATATGAATGAATGAATGTAGCAGACAGTATCTCTCTCTTCTTCCCATCACTGTTACTTCGGTCAAGTCTGCCTTAAGTCCCTGGCCCATGGGAAACGCATCCTCTTGGTGCAGCCCCGTGGGCGGCTCTCTGGAGCTTCTGGTTAGCATGTGGGTGTTACACAGGCAAATTCTTACACAGACACTGAGGCCCCTGGCTTAGCACTTAGTCCCAGAGGCTCAGAGGGACTCTCAGGCAGAACACTACGAAGCTCATCTTCCTTAAAGCAGGTTATTTTTTTCTCATCATGAAAATAACACATGCTTGTAAAATAAAAATTGGAAACACTAGGAACCTATGAAGATAGAAAAGTTACTCAGAATTTCTTTCCCAAGAAGCAACTCTATCCTTGCCTTTCCCCCAAATTATCAAACAGCCCGTAAACCTGCCCCGTGCTACCCACTCGTCATGTCACAGGGCTGGAGAGAGATCATTCTGAGACACAGATCTCAAGCCCTTCCGTCTGCCTGTTGCCACTGCTGCCCACACTGCTGTGGGCACTCCCAAGGGCTGGCCATGCTGTCTCTTCAGCTTCCTTTCCTTCAGAGCCCCTGTCCTCCCGCAGGTGCCAAATGGAATTTCCTTCTTCTTCACCCGAGCAGCACCTTCTCAAGTTCACTCGCTTGGAACTCACTCTGCTTTTCTTGGTTTTAGTCTTTGTGTTTTCAACTCTGTTTCCTGGTCTGTGTTACCTATCTTTCCATTTTCTTTTTCTCTGCTTCAGCATTTAGAAACTACTTCTCCTGGAAAACCTTCTCTGCCGACCCTGTTCCCTACCAAATCTGAGTTTGGCAGTCCTCCTGTGCACTTTGAAAACCCACGGATTTCTCTCCCACCCTGTAACATCATACAGCATTTCAGTGATTCTCTGACCCTGCATCTATGTCCTCAGTGCTCAGCCGAGTCTGGCTCATAGCATGCAGTTCAATAAATATTTGACAAAGTCAATTAAATTCAATCATTATTTACATTTTACATCTCTTCTTAAATTTTGCTTTTATCATGTTATACTTTCCATTTTGTGTAGGTATAATTAATCAGGTATATCTTGTATATTATAGATCATAGATAAAAATTTAATCTTACTTAAGCTTTTATTTAATAGTATATGAAGCATTTTCTACTTTATCTGGTTTTTATAAACTTCATTTTTAACAGCTGCATACTATCTCATCAACTGGATGTACTCTAGTTTCCTTATCTTTCATTTTTCTGGACAATCAGAAGTTTTCAATGTTTTTTTTCTTCCAATTTATTAATTTGGGATTAATGTCTTTGGGTGTTTGTGTCCTTAAAATATCCAAAGTAAAATCTCAAGGCATTCATAGTCCATGATGCCTAATTGCCTTCCTAAAGTGTTATTTATCTGTTGCCATCAGCAACATATGTGAGCATTCATTTCACTCACCCTCACCAAGGACACTTCAATCTCAGTCACTAAAGCCCTTCAAAGAATAGGGACCTCCTGAGGTGGGAGCACTGGATACTCAAGGCCAACATTTGTTGCTGTCCTCACTCCTTTCCAAGGGCAATGCCTCAACCCCAATTTCCCAAGAGCGAACTTTCCCAGTTCTCCCTCCAGCAGACTTTTCAACCTTGAATGGAGTGTTTAATCACTCTGAGCATCTGTTTCCTCCTCTTCTGGGAGAGATCACGCTAAAGGTGCTGTGCTGATTCTATTTCACATCCTTTAAATGAACCAGGACAACCTCCCCTTCCCATTTCCCACCCCCGGATTGACCCAGGTAGGCAGGCACGGACACACCTTTTGAGGCACCATCCACCAGACTGTCTTCTCACTCACCTTGTCTTTTTCCTGGCTCTTTGGTGCCTTTGCTTCTCCCTGTATTTCACAGTTTTTCCTTTCTTCCCTTCCCTCCTTACCACCCTCCCTCACTTCCTTCCATTTCTCCCATCCTTCTTCTCATTCATTTATCCAATACTGTTAGGCAGTGCTAACTAGTTCAGTCATGAGTGCTAACAGGCCTGGAAGATAAGGCAGTTCTCACCTCCATGAACTTTACGTTGCGGTGGGGAGTACAGATGCAACAAGCACACCCATAAGTTACAACATCACGCTTTATGAAGAAGTAGATGCATCCAGAGAGAGAAACCCCGGGAAAGATCTCACCCCTCTTACTGTCTCTTCTTCCCTTCACCCCTCACTGTGCTTTTCCCGCACAGTTCCTAGCAATGCCTGACAGCATGTGTACTGTTTCCTGGTCTCTTTGCTCATTGTCCATCTCCTCAGCTTGAAGGAGGTTCCCCAGGGCAGGGCTGTGCTGGGCCCACTGTGGGTTCCATAGCAGCATCTCTCTAGAAGCCCTTGCTGGCTGACCACAAGATGCAAGACCTCAGGAGGTCCATGTGACTGTGTTGGAGGGGAGAAGGGGCCCGTCCTGAAGAGAGGCTGTTCCAGGGTTCAGCTAGAGGAAACGGCATGCCAAAGGGTCAGAGGCAGGAAAGTGTGCAGAAAGGAGCTCGGAGTGGGGGGATTGGGGTTGACCCAGATAGGCAGGCACCAGATGAGGGTGTTCTGGCTTTGTAGGCCCTGGAAAGGATTTGGACTTTGTCAAAGGGAAACAGGAAACTGCTGCAGCTGTGCTTTGATAGAACACAGGGCTGTTGTCCTGTGTGGAAGTATTCCTGTGTGGAGAAGTGGGGTGGGGTGGGGAGTCGACGTAGTGAGCTCTTGTGTTGGCTTGGTCTTTACTCTGAGACCTCCATTCTCCTGTTGGATGTGGGAGACCATACTTCTCCCAAGCCTATTGCTTTAGGGCCCTAAAATCGCTAGATAGCAAGCATGAAATTACACTCCCCTCAAGACACTGCCTCGTGTCTTCATATTTAGACTCTTCTAACCCACCCAAATAGGTCTTCATTCCCAAAGTTGGGCCTTACTTTGCCATTGTTAGGTCCACAATGGGTTTGACTCAGACTTGGTCATTCAGGAGTTATCTTGTATTGTTTGTGATTTTTTAACTTCAAAAGTGAAGTCATGGCTTCCCTTTGAATTCTGCCCTCTGGCCTGATAGAGAGTATCATCCAACCTGGTTTACTTTTCTCAGCTCTACTAGAAGTCCCACAGAGAATCTTGCTACGAAGATTCAGCCTGTAAGCGTGGTAGAGGGCTCTCACAAAGGACATCTAGAGACCTGGGCTGATGGAAAGGCCCACTGACCTCAGCTATTTCATTGTGACTTTCTTTGGGGGAATCTTTTGGCCTCTGACCTTTGCAGTTTTGGTGCCCTTTTTTGTGCAATCCCACAGCTTTCTCTCATTCGGCAAATGCCTCTTCATGTCACCATTCATTTCGGGTGCACAGAGCTCCCTCTTTGCCCATTCTTCTTCCACATCCCCAGGTTGGCCTTGCCCCCTACACCCCTGGCGATGGCTTTTATCAGCTCCATTCAGTTCAGCCATGTCATTAACCCTCTCAGACAGGCCCATCCTCCCTTTGCCCAGGCCTGGTCTCTAAGCCAACAGGGAAATTCATGAATCAATAAAGCTGGAAGGTGTGTGAGTAGCACGGAGTAAAACAAAAAGTCCAAATGGGAAGATGGCCAACTCAGGAGACTCTCACATGAAGTACAGTAGAAATGCCATTTCCCCTCTTCCTGGGGGGAAGGGCACTGGAGTGTCCTTTTCTGTATTGTTTTGATTGCAAGTAAATGACCCTGCATAGATTCAATTGTTGCAATTGTGGTAAAGTAACAACAGACTTAGCTTGGCACATATTTAATAAAATACCTAATCATTACCAGGTTGACAATTAGATGTACCTTGCAAGCAATTTTCTGGTGTATTATTTCTTTTATTCAGCCAATCACACTTTGTTTTTCTCATCTGACTATTTCTCCAGCATTTATAATCGGCATCAATGGTATTCCCCGACAGTGCACTATTAGTAACATGTGTGCACATACACTCTGTAGCAATTGTTACCCTGAAGAGGAAAATAGTCAGAGACTCTTTTAACAGTCAGGCACATAATTAACAACTGGAAGGGCCAGTACTGTGTTCTGATCCTGAAGTTCTGACTTGAGCACATTATTCTTTCAGCGATAACTTATGGTATTGCATAATCATTCCCACCCGACACACTGAAGGTCTTAGGATCTCATCTGCCAACAGCTATGGGAAAGGTAAGGTCATTCTTGTAGAAAAGTGAAACAAAGCTCTAAAACCTGGAGGTCTTAGGCAGAGGGGAGTGGATTAGGTTATAGGAGGCAGGGCCGACAGCACAATCCAGATGCTCTATGTATCCCTTACCTCCACTTCACCTCTGAAGCTAAAATATGAAGTTTGAATTGAGGCCAGTCTTATTGTAAAATCAGAAGAAATTCGCTGGTCAAAGCATGGCGCCCCTCACTTGCATATCGCTCAAGGAGACAAAGCATTTTCTTCTAAAATTAGAGTGAGAAGGCATAAAGGTTGGAAACAGAATATAAAAGCTTAATCTTTGGGTGTGCGGTGGGGTGGCGGGAAATGCTTTTGGAGGGTGGGAAACAGGCAGTACTATTAATGCAGGGTGAGGGAGAGGGAAGGGGGAGATGAGGCTGAAGAGAAGACAGCTCCCCTGCCGAGGCTGCCACGTGGTCTTCTATGTTACAAAGAATATTTTCTTTGGTGTCTCCTATTATAGAGTGCCATACCTATTCCTTTGGGAATATGGATTTTCTTCACTTATTTCCTACCATAAAACTTCCAGGAATTGGTTTGCCAGGGACCAGGGTCACGATGGCGGTCAGAATTACTTAGTGGCCTATGGAGCGGGTGGCTGACTTCAGACAGATGGAGCATCAAGGAGAATTTGTGCTCTTCTTCATGGTAGTCATGTGGGTGCTTTATTTTTCTCAGGCACTGAACCCGTGTACGACCGCAGAGATAACACAGCAAAGTGCGAAAAGATGCTAACGCCGGTTGAGCAATCTGTTCTTTGCAGGCTTGGAAATCCTGAATAAAAAGCTACTTCAGAATAGGTCAAAGGGACGGATGGTGGTTCGTGGTTGCTATGGTAACCAACAAATATGTTTGGCCTCTAGAGGCCCTGCCCCTCAAGAACATGATGGCTTTTGTTATGAAATTGTGAACTTCATCTATTTCTCCACTATTTATTTTCAAAGTTGTTAATAGTAACGAATTACTCATTACCTGCTGCTCATTTCTGTCCAAGCTCAGAGCTAACCCCGGCCCACCTCTGCGTCCGCTGTGGTGTGAGGTTCTGACTTATCTCAGAGCCTGCAGAGCTTTATAGGAAACACAGAAAAGCATGTAGAAGTGAGGCAACCAGGTGACCAGAGCTCTGCTCTGTGACTTTCATCTTGGTTCCCTTAAAAGGGGGATAAAAATATCTGTGCTACGACCTTACAGAATTTTGTGAAGATGCATGAGTCTTTAGATATAAAAGTGATTTGCAAATGTTTAGTACATTATATTTAGTTAAAAGGGATTATTCAATATGATTTAATAATTTAATTTGGCATTCTTCAGACAGACGCTTATTCTAGATAATAAATACATTTCCTCTTGAGAGTCAGCTCCAACTGAATGGTAGTGCCTGTCTCTGGGTTGAGAAGGATTCTAAGGCTGCATGCACCTGAGCTGGCAGGGGTGACAATCATTTAAAGATGTCTGATTTGTGTACAGGAAGCAGAATGGCATCGTGAGTGCCGGGCGTTTGCTGCCTCAGTTTAGGGGATTCTCCCGTTGCTGTGTACCACTGTGCTGGGAGGTTGGGGACTTGCTGTTGCTCTGTAGCTTGTTAGGCATTGGTTTGTCAGAGCCGACTCATGAGAGATAAACGCATCATGTTCTATGCTGAAACCTATAATTTTATTTTTTAAAAACAACATTTTGATTTTTTTATTGGTAATAGAGGAATGCGTTTATTGTTAGAAATTTGACAAATAACAGAGAAGCAGACAGAATAAAATAAGAACAGTCTATAATCCTCATAATTCCTGGATACATTTTGATCATGGGTTTCATGCCTTATGATTGGATTTTTTAAAATAGTAATTAGTTGCCCTGTGGAGAATGGTTTGTTGAGAGGCAGCGTGGATTCAGGGAGACCAACTGGGAAATCTAGGGGAGAGATGCTGGTGGCCTGGACGGACAGCAGGCAGTGCAGATGGTCAAGTTGATGGATTTGTGTATATTTTGAATGTAGGGACAATGCGGTTTGCTGATGGATTGTTTGCAAGGTATGAGAGAAGAAAGGTATCAAAAGAATGACACCCTTATTTCCAGGCCCATTGCTGGTGAAATGATGATTCATGAACTGAAGTGGGGAGCAATGAGAGAGAAGCAGGTGTATGTGTATATAGTAGGTAATGATGATAATGGAAATCAAGAGTTCAATCTTTAATATGAGAAGGCCGAATAAAAATTTCATACCTAAGTGAAGATTGCTAGCAGGTAGTTGGATATATATTAGGGAAGGGGATGGGAAAGGTTTTAATTTGAGGATCATCAGTTTAGAGAAGCTATAAAGGGGATGGGACTGGTCTAGGGAGTAAAATGCAAATGAAGAGGAGACCTGAGGACTGAAGCCTCCAAAATGTATTGGCTGGGAAGAGGAGTAGAATGCAGTTTGGGGGGCCAAAGGAGCATCCAGGGGACTGCAGGGAGAGGGTGCAGGAAGGTAAGGGAAAAGGGGAGTTTGAGAGAAAGGAAATGGTCTCTGTCTTTTTGCACACATGTACTCACATACACATATCGTGCACATATTTTTATATGAACGTATGTGCATTTTTGCATAAGAACAGGGCTTTTCATTTATCATGAGCAATTTTCATGCCCTTCAAAAACCTTCTAAAATATTATTTGACTGTCACTGAAGTATTCCGTCCTTATGGATATGCCCTTGGAAGGAACATCCTCATTATATACATTTGCTGATTCCCTAGATCACTAGTAAACAGAAAAACCTTCCACGCTTAGATACATGTCAAAGTGCCTTTCAAAGAAGTTGTGCCAAGGTTGTACCTTCCACCAGCAGTTAACTGAAACCAAGTATTTGGTAATCAGTTACCATTTAAAAACCTGTGTGTGTGTGTGTGTGTGTGTGTGTGTGTGTGTGTGTGTGTTTAATGCTATCTAGTTTCTCTCTATTTTCATCACTTGATTAATGGAGGTTGAACATGCTTCAGCATAAGACTGCATGGGTACAGTCTGGGTGGGAGGCCTGCAACCTCCTTTAGTGTGAAGATGTGAGTGTAAACATTCCCCAAACT
>RJWT010054340.1:0-10291 GCA_004365215.1 Cuniculus paca
AAGAAATAAACCTCTCCTTCCTTCACTTTGGGTGTCAGGTATTTTGTCTCAACAACAAGAGAAAAATAACCAAGACAGTCTCAGACTAAATAAAGAAATAAAAGGGATAGGCATGTAGCTCAGAGTGAAGCCCCTGGATTCAAACCAAAGTAACAAACTTCCATGCAGTGTTTCTCATCTGCCAAATTCTTACCTGTTCCAAAATATGAACTAGTCTTTGCAAGGACATTATATCTACAAAAAAAACTTTCCACCTACTCTTCTAACTTCCCTCAGAAGGATATCCCTGGATGCTCAAGTCCCTTATATAAAATAATAGTTTTTACTGTGAAAACTCTCCAATACACCTTAAATCACCTCCAGATTACTTATAATAGCTAATAAACTACAAATAATTGGTAAATAATCTCTATTCTATATTACTAAGGAAATGATCATAAGAAAAAAGTGTAATGTATTGTATAGATGCACTTTTTGCAAAATTTTCTGTTTATGTTTGACTGAATTTGCAGATTTAGAATCTGCAGATATAGATGGTCAATTGCATGTGTATAGAAACAGATAGATGATAGATAAATAGATACATAGGTAGATTTTGCTTCACAACATAAATTTTATTTATTATGCTGTAAAATAGTTATTTCTTAGTTTGCTTTTTTTTTTTCCCTGAGAAAAGTTCTCACTATGTAGTTCAGGCTGGCCTTAAACTCACTATGTAGCCCAGGCTGTCCTTGAATTCATGATGATTCTCCTGTCTCAACCTCCTGAGTGCTGGGATTACAGGCATGTTGGCCACCATGCTTGGCTATTTTGCTTTTTAATGCCTATTCAGAATGTGTTTAGATAGATGTTTAGATACCTTTTATTTCTCAGTTTTTTTTCTTTTAGAGAAAGCTACATTGTTCTGATAAATGTGAATTCAACTCAAATTGTTATCTTTAAAAAAACTGATTTCACTAGAGTAACAACACATTGAAAAATGTTACTAAGACTTTAAAATAGAGCCACAAATAGTTTCAATATGTGTTGTATTTGTGCTTTAGTAATCAACACAAATAAATTTAATATTATAGATACATCACACGTACTGGTTTCCCACATTCTTCAAATTACAGTCCACTTTCTAGAAATACAGTGAGGCTCAGATTGCCTGCACCTTGGAGAAACATTTACCAGTGCACCTGAACACAAACACAGGCAGAATCATAAAATCGCAAATTGCATGTTCAGATGCCAAACCGCAAGACCAGATTGCTATTTACACCTGCAATTTCAAACCAAAGCACACACTACATTTCATACTCCAAACAGATGTGAAAACACACTGTGCAGGCACAGCCTGACTGCTGGAAGTCGTGGCCTTTGCCGATGCACAATGAGGTTTCCTGCCTATAATCATGATTGTAGCAATGTGGCCATTTTAGAGTTACGATTTGAGAGAAAGTCTTCCATTACATGTTCCAGCTTCAAGGTTATTTCTTTTGAAATCAGATGAACTACCACTGCAACCAAAGTAACTAGGAGAATAGTTTATAGTCATTGATGATAATTTGTCATTTGAAACTTTTAAGAGCCTCAGATTATTTTTTTGAAATTTTTATTATGGACAAGAAGAGGAGAATGAAAAGAAAGGACTAAGACAAAATAGAAGGGCATAAAACATTTGTCAGTAACATTTTATCTCATTATGGGCTTACATCAGATTTTTAGAGACTTTCTGGCTGCAGAGATATGACAAATTAAAAGCAATGGAAATAGTCATAGACCAAAAATAAATAAGTATTATCAACAATTCTTTGAAGCAGATATATTTCTTTGTCCTTGCATGGGAATAAATCCAAATGTGTAGTGTTCTGCAGGTAGAAGCAAGTAGGTCACATTTGGAATTTGATAATTCAGACACTTGATGAAAGGCAGCATCTAAATATAAAAATGACTTCTAGGAGAAATACTCCATTTATAGATGGCTGATAGAGGAGTTTTTAAATTAAAAATGAAACTAGTAAAGTACCATATAAATAAAATGATCATGACATTAGATTACCTGTGTACAAATATTTATCAAAATTGATCACAGCTTATATTACACCATTTAGGAAAAAGAAAAGGATCTTCTCTACTTAGAAAGATATATTCTTCTAACTGCTTCAATTATTGCCACTTGTCAGACATCTCTAACAATTACCCTCATCTGAAGACAATTCCTTGCCTAATACTATACTCTTTCACCCCTGGAGTAGCCTACATCCACTGACTGGTAGATGTAGAAGTGCAAAGCCCCAACCTCTTTATAGCACTGAAAGGCTGTCTGGGGTTTAAAGCTTTCCCACTCTATGCTCTGAAACCTTTGTTATAGCTTTTTCCTGATGGCACTGCAAATTATCATCCCCATCAGGGTAATCAAGATTCTTTACCTTTCCCCAGAAAGCTTTTCTTCCTGTATCCCTTCCTGAAGGCACAGCAGTATCAGTGGGTTCAAGATAATAATACCCCAATTCAGGTGAAATTTCATACAAAAGACACTAAATATATAAATATTATATCATGCTTTGCTCCCAAATACAGGGTCCATACTGTAAGGTCTCATAAATTAATGAGTGAAAATAAGCCAGTCCTACTGTCCATCACTTTCAGTATTTATCTTGGGGAATTTGTTTCACATTTTCACAAATTCTTGGTCTGTGAAACTTCAATGTGCAATGAGAATTCTTCTGCCACTGCATACAAAACGTATCTCATGGAACATCAAGTTATAGCTGTGACTAGACACTCTGAACAACTTGTGCTAAGACATAGTTAGATAGTAGTGGGAATATTGGACCCTAATTAATGAAGGAGGTAGGGCTGCTTTTACAAAACAGAAGGAAGACTGAATGTGTTTAGTACTCAGATGACCCACTTTAGGTAAGTTTTGGTAATCCTTTACCTATATTTTGTAGTAAATGGGCAAGAAGCAAGACCTGCAGTAGGTGTGGCAAGAAAGTCATACTGAAGCAAAGACGATGTGAATCTTGCTAGTAAAGATGATAGCTAAAAAGGAGCAGAAAATTAGAATGGGTATTAAGAGAGAAGAATATTAGTTGTTGGAAACGAGCTGTAGAAGCAGACATTTCATTTGTAATACTAATCTTATTATACTTTCACCCAAGGAAAGGAGGTCCACCATGATCCTGACAAAGATGCTTTCAGAACTTCTACCAAGAAGCATAAAAACTGCAAGAGATGGAATAGTTTAGTAGCTATTATATACCATGGGTATTTCTATTTGGAACAAGTCAATCTATTTCTCTAACTTCTAAGAATAGTTCTGATTGAAAGACTGGGAATGGTCTAATCAACAGGGATGAGTTATTCGGTCATTATAATATGGATTTTCTAAATTTGTCTGCAAGAGATTCCATTTAGTTGCCTTCTACTTGAGAGTCACATAGATAGAGTATACCTTTACCATCAGTTCTATTGGACAATACAGAAGAAATGAGCAATTATAAAATGACCTGAAAACACCAGAATAAGATTTATTCTTTTTAAGTTTAGGTTTCTGATGAAAAAACAACTTACGGTTTTATCATTCTACATTTCTGATCCTACATTCACACAGAACATCAAACTAACCTATTTAGTCTTGAACATGAAATTAAAGCTGATATCATGAGACATTTGTGAAAAGTTTCCAATACGGAAAGTCAGATGCTTAACACAAGTAACCCAGTTACACACACATATACACACACACACACACACACACACACACACACACACAGAGGCAAAGATGGAGAGAGAGAGAGAGAGAGAACAGAACACGCATTTCCATGAAACTTTACAAGATATATTGGTATGTGATACTAGAAAAACACTCTGTTAAAATAAGTAACCAAAGGCAAGAAAAACAGTGAGAAACTATAAATATGAGAGTATGCAGCCCCCAAATAACAAACAACTTGAAAGAAAAACTGGAGAAAAGAAAATTTAAAACAAAACAAGAAGCTACCAGTATAGACAACAGAGGAATTGATAAGAAAATTAAGATATTAATTTTAAACAGCCCACATCAGGCTAGTAAAGAGGAAAAAAGACTTCTGAAAAAATTTGCCTAAAAGTTGTAGTAGGAGTCTATGGAACATATAGTCTACTTCTTTTTATCCTTTAAATGTAAGCAAAACATGTATTAATATTTCTTGTAGCTGAAAAGCACAGAGTATATTCCAGCATTAGGCAGAGCTGGATCTGGAGGCACAAGCATTATCATCAGGATTCCAAGCCTCTGCATCTTTTGACTCTGCTGCCTTTGTGCTGGGTTCATTCTCGCACTGATTCTTTCATCATGGTAGATCCTGTTTATTTGAAATGTTTTTAATTCTACCATGTTAAAGCACCTCAGTAAAGAGAATTTTTCCTCCTCCATGATTCAATAAGGATTGAGGAGAAAGAGAGAGAGGAAGAGAGAGAGAACAATACAGCTAAATACAGCTAAATGAAAAATAATATTCCATAACACAGAGCAAAATATATTTATGTATGAAACTAAAAAGAATGTTTTACAATAAATAACCAAAAAACAATAAAAACACTGAGAAGTTAAAATACAAGAGAATAACACCCCCAAAATAGCAAAAAAAAAAACTTTAAAGAAAAATTGAAGAAAAGATTCTCAAGATTGAAAATACAACCAGAAACTAAAGTTAAAGCACTCAGTGAATTTTTCCTCCTCCACAATTCAGTAATATTCCTAGGCTTGCATTATCATTGGTCTAACTTGTGAATCACACAAACACTCCTGAATGAATTGGTATGATCAAGGAGGTAGACTTGGCAGATAGATGAGTTGGTGGAATTTGTTCACACAAAAAAGCCTAGTGTTGAGTCAGATTGTCCAAACCATGTGAGCTGAAAATAGCAACCAATGGCTCCAAGAAACATCTGGAAGTTGTTGCAATAAAATAGAATCCCCATGGTGGTCAATCAAGAAAAGCTGATGTCCAGTATAAGCTTTCATTATTATTACTTTTCTCATAACTTGGAATCACAATGACAACAAAAGCTTTAAACCTGAGCACTTACAATCTTACAAAATGTGGCTGAACATCTGTATTCCACTGGACAGTTCACCAAGTTGCACGTGAAATCAATTCCTTAGAGTGAACCCACTGGATTTTTTCATTTATAAAGCACAAGATAAACTACAGGTCAAAAAGGATCTGAATTCTTCTTGCTCATTGATTTGCAAGAATGAAATAAATTGTTCAAAAAGTGTAAAAATGATAAAAATGCCAGATAATGAGGCCACTTGTGCTAATTTATTAGTATGAATACTTCCAATTGATTAGCACAAAATATTACCAAAAAAACCAGATCTGACAGATTGCCATAAAGTTTTTGAAACAGAAAAGTGCCAACCACTAATGAATATGTAGAATAAAAAGAAATAGCTTAGATATTGTTCCAACAGTAAGATCCTAGTACTACAAAAAACAGCAATTCCATTCCTAGGTAACAGAATACAAGATTTCATGCAACAATACACAAAGGTATGTATAAGTGCCTTTGTTTCTTCTTTTCTTTTCTTTTCTTTTCTTTTCTTTTCTTTTTTTTTTTTTTTTTTGTACCTGGAATTGAACTGAGGACCTTGTGCTTGTCAGGCAGGTACTGTGCCACTGAGTTATATCCTTAGGCCCCCTGGTATTTTGAGAGAACTTCTATAGAAAATGGAAAGAACTGGCATGAAATTTAAAGACTGCAAATATAGGACATGGTTAAAAACATGTTTGTAATACAATTCTGCATAAAATACACACAGTCAATCTTATTACCTAAAAGTTTTAAAAACAAAACACCACCCTGAATAAAGGTTAAAATTTTAACAAGGAAAATTGCTTATCATTTGTATATCACTGGTAGAAAACTGAAAAGATTTTGTTAGGGGGAACAGGGAAGGTATCTAATGAAGTCAGACATTTAAAATCTGTTCAAAAACATTCATAAGGTTGTAAACTTCTCCTTATACTATCTTAAAATATTACACCATGAATCATTCTGCAAATGAATAACTTGAACAAAGCATTTCTCAAAATGAGGTCCAAAGGCCCAAAAGAATACTAAAGTGGGCTCAGTAATAAATATTTTAAACAAACCACATATGTGATTATTGTACATTCTGAAATGCCCTATGGCAAAGAACAACACTTAAAAGCAAGATCATAAACATATTTCTGATATGTCAGAATTCTCCATAAGTTTATGCTGTGAATACTAGTTTTTGTTTTAAAATAAGTTCCAGGCATTGAGAGAAACATATATACCTGGCAAATGAACTTGTGAATATATATAAACATTTTCCTTTGATGTTTTCATTACTTCAAATAGAGTTGTTTGCCAGTAAGAAAGTACAAGACTACAAGCTTTGAAAAAGTTATATTTCTCATGAAATGGGGCATTCAAAAAAGATAAAAAGAAATATATTAAATGACTACAAATTTTAAATCATTCTAAATTTGCAAGTAGATAGCTACCTAAAATTAAATTTTATTAAGATTTTACTGTTGAAAACTATTTAGATGATGATGGTTACTTTTCAAGGCCTTTGCATTAAAATGGTACCAAAACAGAGCATTACTATATCTGGCACTTTTTAAATAATAAATTGTTAAATCTTTTTTAAGATTTGAGTCCAGATGTCTCCCCAAAGCCTCATGTAGTCAGGGATGTGGGATTATAGAGTTTGTGAACGACTCATCATCCAATGCTGGGATTACCGGTGTGAGTGCCACACCCAAGTGGGTGTGGTCTACTTCCAATATAAGGGGAAGAAAGAGTCTTCTCTCCATGCTCCTCCTTTTTTGCTCTTGTTGTTTGTGTTGTTTTCTGCCACCATTAACTATTTCCCTCTCCATATGCCACTGAACCTTGGAGCCAGCTGATTATGGACTGAAACCTCCACAAACTGTGAGCTAAATAAACCCTTCCTTCTTTCACTTTGGGTTTTGGGTATTTTGTCCCAGCAACAAGAGAAAAGTAACCAAGACAGAATTTGGTAGTGAGAGTGGGGTTCTTCTGTGACTATACCTGATCATGTGGTTCAAGAGCCTTTGGGAATGCCCTGTGGGAAGAGTTTGGAAAGGTTCAGAGATCTCACCTGAAGGAGTAGAGCTGGAGCACTTTAGGCTGTTCTGTATGGGAGATTCTGGTCAGAGCACAAAAGATGAGAAGGCTGATAGAAATCTTGCCAGTAAAGACCAGGTTCAGGAGGTTTCTGCTTGGAAGAAGGACTGAATTGGTTGTTGGAATCCAGATGATGTGTTACGGCTTGACAGAAAGTTTGTCTGCATTTTACTCATGTCCAGAGGTTTTGCATAAGACTGAGATTAAGGGCAGTGGAATAATTACTCTGGCAATAGAAATTTCAAGGCAGTTGAATGTTGAGATGGTGGCATGGCTATTGTTGGGGACTTTTAGCTAGATTTATATAACAAATAAAGAGCAAAGAGTCCAGCAGGATGATTTAAAATGTTGTCAGTTTGGTCAGAAAAAAAGCTCCAGTAAAGCTGTGGACTATAAAGATAGAGCTGAGATCATGATTGCTAAGAAGGAACAGGAGAATAGAAAAGATGGCCTGAGGGCATCATGGGAAAAAGCAGCAAGTCTCTAACCCTTGTAGCCTTCACAACTCCAAAAGTGAAAGACTGCTTTGAAGCAAAAGCCACAAACACCATATTCTAGAATGGTAGTGGCTGTAGCAGGTTCCAGAATGGCAGCAGAATAAAAAATTTGTTCTTCAGATTTGGATTCAGAGTGCCCAGTTGTCTAGGCACTCCATCCCTGCAGCCAAGAAAGAGGAAAGCCTAGCTACTGCTCCAACTGGCAGCAGACCTTGGCATCATCCACATGGTGCTGGATTTAGGTGCATACAGAATGCAAGAGTTCTGAGGCTAAAAAAAGCTTCCACCCTGATTTCAGAAGGCCTGGCAGGCCAGGCAGTGTTCCTCTGAGAGGGCAGTGTGAGAAGCTGTGAAGGTGAATCTAAAGATGCAGTGGGGAACCCAGAAGTTTGAAAAATCCCCAAGTTTGAAATGTGGATCATCTAAGGAAAGCTGTAAGGAGGGAGCAAAGCCAGTTCGAGAGAGAAACTATGGGAGTTACAACCACCAGAAGTGCTTTAGGGGTGGAGTTACACAGGCCCTTTGTAGCTCACAATGCACCACAGATTGCTTCCAACGTTCCACATGGAACTGTGGGCTTTAATGAGTGCCCTGCTGGATTTTGGACTTGCTTTGGTCCCAATCTTTTGCATCCCCCAGTTTACACCTTTAGGAATGGAAATTTTTATCTTGTGACATTGAATGTTGGAGGCATTTAACTATCTTTTCATTTTTCGGGGGTTCACAACCTTAAATCTCAGAGAAAACTTTGGACTTGGACCTTTCAACAATGCTGAAACTGTTAGGACGTGAAAACATGTAGAGATGGACTAAATGTCTTTCACATAAAGGATGTACATGAGTCTTGGGGACTAGCAGTGGGATGTTATGTTTTGAGTCTGGATTTCCCCCTGAAACCTCATACAGTCAGGGAGGTGGGATTATTGAGTTTGTGAATGACTCATCATCCAATGCTGGAATTATAGGTGTGAGTGCCACACCCAAGTGGGTGTGGTCTTCTTCCAATATAAGTGGAAGAGTCTTCTTTCTGTGCTCCTCCCATTTTGCTCTTGTTGGTTGTGCTGTTTCCTGCCACTATGAACTGCTGCCCTCTGCCATGTGCCACTCTACTTTGGAACCAGCTGATTATGAACTGAAACCTCCACAAACTGTGAGCTAAATAAACCCTTTCTTCCTTCACTTTGGGTGTTGGGTATTTTGTCCCAGCAATGAGAGAAAAGTAACCAAGCCAACACTAATTTTAATAAAAATAGTTTGGAGAATTCTGCCACATGAATTTTCCTATGTATTTTATGTGTTATTTTATTAAATAAAAAAAAACTTAACTAAGGAGATAGATTATGTTTCATGTGTTATTCTATTAAATAGAAAAACTTAACTGAGGAGATAGAATTATATGTTTTCTGAAGATTTATTAAAAACTGTGACTACTGTTTGGATTTCCCTGAACATTATATAAACTGGGCCCCAAAAGTAGAGGTGACAGTTTGAAGCAGTAGGATTATTAGTCCACCCCCCAAAACATGAGTTAATGATTTTGTGTATTTCTTACAGAATGCACTCATAACAAGGACTTTTAAGAAATTGTGGATGTGAATACATTTCTCAAATAAAATTTAAATTGTAAAATAGATTTATAATAAAGTATTTACATTAATTGATATTTTAATATGAATGAAAGTTGCATAGATTCAAATAAATTAAAATCAATGATAAAAAAAAGTAGAGGTGATGTGGTTTGAAGAAAAACAAGCATAATTAAGATATTCTACCTCAAAAGACTAATTGTTTTCTTGTATTGTAAATAACAAGAAAAAAATGTTAGGTACTCTGTCTCCACTCAACAAATTACCAGTTTGATTAATTAGCATTTGCCTCATCATTATTTAAGTCAATTCATAAAAACAACTCTATCAACAAAAAATTCAATGTTTTGTATTATAGGCTATAAGAATCAAGCATTACATCTAAATATTACTACAAAAATGAAATTAAAGAGCCAGGGATTTAGCTCAGTGGTTTAAGTGCCTGTTTGGCAAGCACAAGGTTGTGAGTTTGATCTCTGATACCAAAAAAAAAAAAAGAAAAAGAAATTACAATTAACTTCCAAACAATTACAAAGCAGTTAATTGAATCCAAGTCGGTAACAAATTTTTCCAAGCATTAAATAGCAACATAAGCAAAATCCATACTTGAAAAATGAGGATCAGTTACGTTCTTTTTCATACATTGAAAGACAACTGATGCCCTCAAATCCTGCAAATTCGTATCCTCACAATGTCGTTATCATTCTGGGTGAGCCAGACAGGTTCATTAGTAAACTCAGAATCAAACTCAAGCGAACTGAAATCTCTAGAAATACTTGGTTTAAGGGAGGGACCATGTACTTTTGCTCCATCATGTCCAAGTCAACATTTTGAAAGAATGGATGCTACTAAACAACAACAAATACTGTATGCTGATGCCAAATCATTCCCTTGGGTCATCATTCAGAAAACTCTTTAGGACACTTGCAGCTTTTAGAGGCAGACAATGTAGTATGTGATTTTTTTCCTTCCAAAATAATTTTCAAGAGATAATTGGTGGAGTTTATATCAAGGTTATCAGAGCTTGCAACAGTATGAAATGGAGACTCT
>RJWT010054341.1:0-10298 GCA_004365215.1 Cuniculus paca
TATTTTTTTGTCTGTGTCTACTCTCATGTCGCTAAGCATGGTGTGCATTTTGGTAATCTTTGTAGTTATCTGAGAGTTTATTTCTGATTTTGTTTTTTGCAGAGCCTCATTTAATTGCTGTGTTGTTACCTCTTCAGAGAGGCCTGGTGGGAGGCTTTTGGAGTGTCCCACCTCATTGCTCCCTGGATTTGCCTTTGGTGAATGGATGTCTGGGGTTGCATTTTGCTTAAGTGTCTTCTCATTTTATTTTCTCTCTTTTTTTAGTTTGATTCCTGGGGTGATTCTTGTAAGTTGACTATGGTGGGTTGCTTTATTGTTAGTATTTAGGACTCTTAGGGGATGAATACTTCTCTATGGTATCTTCCAGGTGTAGCTTGTTTTTGGATTTTGTATCAGAAGACATGACCTCTTCACTTTATTGGAGATGAGAAGTTGTTGCTTGTTTGGCCTAGTCCCTGGTAATTTGGCACTGTGCCACAGTATTTTCTGTGACCTTTAGTCAATCTCAGTCATGGAATACCAGGACCAACAACTGTTTAGAACAATTATATCAATTTTGGCTATAGTGGTACCAATAGCACCAAACATAGCCTAGAAAATGACAAACTGAGTTAACCCTTAATCTGCAACTTTTAACATAAGAACTGGATTTGTGATTTTCTAAAACAATGTAAAACAAACCAGAGAATTGTATGCAATATATAAATCCTTAATGTATCAATTTTGCCTTTGGGGGTTAAAATTTAAAATGGATTAAGGAGAAAACAGAGATGTGAAAGAAGAGAAAGTGATTAGAATTAAGGTTGGAGAATAAAGGGGGATCATGCCAACTTTGGGAAACTGGTTCAGAAGACTGAAGGAAAAGAGAGATGGAAGAGATAAAAGGAAGAACAGGACAGAACCATACCCACAAAGAGGTTAGGAATCACTTTCACACTCACATAAAAACAATGGAGGAGATAGAGAAAAAAGAAAAAGAAAAAAAAAGAAAAGCAAAGAAAAACAAACAGTCCACTTCCAGGATTCTCTTTGGTTTTGCTAGTAGATGACCTGTGAAAACAGAGTCCCAAATCATGCTGATCTATCCCAGCAAGCCAGCAGTAGCATTTTGGCAGAGTTGTAGATAATCTCAGGCCTTCCCAGAGCCCAGATCCATTGGACTCACCATACTTCAAGCATTTTCCACTGGTCTGAGCCCAGCTGTGAGCTGCTAGATGAAGCTAGCAGTAGTTCTGCCATCCTGTCTCCAAAATGGCTCCCTGCCAATTGCTCTCTCCCGTGGGAGTACTAAGTCCTCTGCACTCACCACCAGCCAGTGCAGTCCTTCACATCCACTGCTCCCTTCCACTGCTGTGTCTTTCTGTAGAGGCCTCTGGGGTCACCAGCCATCACCATTACTGTGACCATGCGTCCCCAGGTTCTAACAGCTGCTCTTGTGCAGTGAGTCCTGTCTTAGGCAGAAGGTACTGCCGGCTACCTGCTTCTTCTTCGTTGAAGTTTTTCTTTTCACTCTCTCTGTGGGCTTCAATTCTCACTTCAGATTCTCCTTGGGTCCAGGGGACCCACTTCCCTCCTTCTTGCCTTCCTCATGATGTTATAATCCAGCATCTGGACAGGGACTACCGGAGAGGCTATTTTCTCTGCTGCTTACTACTCCACCATCTTCCTGGAAGTCTGTGTCTGTAATAATTTTTTTAAAATTTAAACAGACCTCATATTTTTTTTCAATCACATCTTGTATGTGAGGCCACAGAGAAATGGCAGCTATGTGCAAGCCAGGAGGATGACCTCCATCAAGTAACTGAATTAGCTGACACCTTGATCTTGGATCCCAGTCCCAGACCAATAAGAAATAAATTTCTGCTGTTTAACCCATCCAGTTCATGGCATTTTATTATGGCACCTGAGCAGACTCAGACAGGAACTCAGCTGCTTACTAGTCAGTCAAGGATGCTGATTAATTTCTCTTTTTTTGGTACTGGGGATCGAACTCACAACCTCAAGCTTGCCATGCAGACGCTTATGCCACTGAGCTAAATCTCCAGCCAAATGGATCCTTTTTTGGGGAATGTTGTTCTCATCAAATTGATCAGGATCAGAGGACACCCACAATAATAACAGTTATGATTGTTATTCACACTCAAGTCAAATTCACTTGTAATAGTCACAAAAAGAAAACACAACAAAGGAAGTAAAGAATAATAGAGACTCCCAGAACCTCAACCCTCAACTCAACCTGTTTCAGAAGGAAACAGGAGGCAGCCAGACAATGGGGCATTGTCCACTGACCTGCTGCACATACTGACAGGGCTGAGTTTGCATGCTTGTGAAATGAACAGATTAATCATCATTAGTAACTCAATCAACTAAAACCTGACCTCTAAAATTCTATAGCTGGAGTCATTGAAAAACATGAGTCTGAATGATCATCCTAATTTTTTAAAAAATCTAAGCAATATTTTTTTTTGAGAAGGATATATTTATTGAGAGAGAGAAAGCTTCTGTCTGAGAGAGAGACAGAAGAGGTCCTGAATGGGTTGCCCTTTTTTTTTTTTTTTTGAGAAGGATAATCTAAGCAATATTAAAGAAAGTATCTTAAAAAATATCACTGAACTAGCTGGTGTAGTGGCACATGCTTGTAAGTACTTGCAGTACTTGGGAAGCTGAGGGAGGAGGATCACTGTGAGTTCAAGGCCAGCCTGAGCCACATAGTAAGTTCAAGGGTAGCTTAAACTAGATAGTGAGACCCTATTTCAAAAAAATCAAAAACAAACAAAAACTAGAGATAAAAGAGTCCCTTATCCAGCTAGTACTCTGAGGGTTTCTGCTGGACACTGTGAGCTTGCCCTTTGGGGGCTGAGCAGGGATAAGATGGGTTTTAGGGGCCACTCAGTGACATAGGAGAAAACAGTGCCTGCACTCCATCAACCTTACCAATAGAAAGAAAGTGCAGCATACCATTTACAAATAATAATAAAATACACAATATTCTTTAGTGTAAATTTCAAACATGCAATTGATTCTCACAAAATACATGTGTTGATTGTTACTAAACTCTCATAGCTGTAGCCCACACCTGGCTTCAATTCACTATAATTCTGATGTGAATGTGTGTTGACGCTTTTAAATTAAGGAGGAAGAGAAGATGAAACAATAAAGACATGTTGGAACTTCATGCATTGGGCAATAATATGAGCTACTTCCTAGCTGAGTCAGATAGTAATTTTCAAGAACTAGAAGAATAGTTCCTTGATTTTCTTCAGTTATTCATGTCAGACTACAAACACAAACACAATTTTAAATTTAACTCGAATTATTAATATGCCTGCCTTCCTTCCTTCCTTCCTTCCTTCCTTCCTTCCTTCCTTCCTTCCTTCCTTCCTTCCTGTTGTACTGATGACTCTGAGCTACATCTCCAGCCCTATTTTATTTTTTATTTTGAGATAGGGTCTTGTTGAGTTGTTAATTTTCCCAGGCTGGACTCAAACTTGCAATCTTCTTGCCTCAACTTCACAAAGCGCCAGGATTACTGGCATGCACCACCACACCCAGTTCCTATTACTCTCTTAAATCTAGGTAGTCAATGAAAAAATAAACCCATCCTCAATCTGTAGCATTCACTGGTTCCCATGTTGAAGATACCCCTTCCATGACTGATCCCAAGCTCCCAACAGGATGTCACTGAACACAGGGCTGAGAAAAGACACACACACACATTGTTTAGAATTCACATTACTATACAGACCACAGATTTGAAAAAGAGCCAAATCCATTTTCACACTTAACAACTAATTCAAACAAAAAGTTCAGTGGATGACCACAAGGCTCCTTCAGCCCCAGATGAGCAGATAGATTCAGATTATCCTTACCAAGCTGGGCCCAAATGGAAGATGTGTGAGCAAGATAAATGCTTGGTGTTCTCGAAGCTACTGAATGTTTGGGCAATTAGGAAGTGATTAGACAGCTGGAACATGTTCTGAAATGCTTTGTTTCTTGAAAGAGAGAGAGAGAGAGACAGACAGAGAGACAGAGAGAGAGACTCCAGTTAGTCTGCTGGGAATGGCAGGAAACTTCCTGCTGTCTGATCCAAGCAGCAATTGGTGGTGAAGCTCTTGATGCAGGAGTTATGGAATGAGAATGTGCTAGTTCTTTTTTGAAACTTATACAGAAAAGAGGTCTATTTGGCTTACTGTTTTGAGTTTGAGAGGCTGAATTTTCAAATAGCATGGTGAAGGTTCCAGCAAGAAGCTTGTGATCATAGCATCATGGTGCACACACAGGCAAGAGGGATTACATGGTGAGACAGGAAGTCAGAAGAAAATGTGCTAATTCTTGAGGATATGTTATGTGTTGGGGAAGGACATGTCTGTCTCTTTGGATGGCATATCAAAAATGCTGGTGGAAGGTTTGGTTTGAAAAACTATAAACAATATTACAGTATGACATTATACTTATAGTGGGGGCCATGACTAATTGCCTACCCAGGATCTATCTATTCTCCTTACTATAGAAGCCCAATTGCTTTCTTTAAAGTGATAATGTACCTAGCTAAAATGCCTTCCCAGACTCCCTTGCAGCGAGGTGCAACCATATGACAGGTCTGCCATACAAGGTATATAGTAGTAAGTCCCCAAATTATGAACATTCAATTTGCAAACTTTCACAGATACAAACAGACCTTATGTTTGGTTTTTTAATGTTTTACATCATATATCTGTGTCAAAGGTGTATAAGACTCACTTTGTTGGATTTAGGCACAGATCCAACTTACAAATGGGACTCATTAAGTCAGGGACTTACTCTCCCTACTATAATTCTATTTTTATATTAAAAAAGTTATGTATAAACAAATACATCAAAATGTTAATAGTAGTAGATTTATGGGTGATATTTATTTATAAGTACATCGTCTGAGTTCTTTTTTTTTTTTTTTCCCTTGTGGCACTGAGGATTGCACTTGCAAACTCATACTTGCCAGGCAGGCACTTACACCACTGATCTAAATCCCCAGCCCTTGTCTTTCTGAGACAGGGTCTCACTATGCCGTTCACACTGGCCTTGAGCTCACTTTGTAGCCCAGGCTGGTCTCAAACTCGAAACAATCCTCCTGTCTCAGTCTCCCAAATTCTGGGATTACAGGAGTGCACCACCAGGCTGGGTGTATCGTCTGAATTTTTTAAATAATAGTGTTTTTATTTTATGATTTATGATTTAAAATTACTTTCATTTTGAAAACAATCAAATAGACATTAAAATAATTATTTTTTTCTGTCACAGAACTTCACACAAGAAACAAGAATTAGTATATAGAATTCAGTTAAACAATATTAAGAGCAATCTGGAATTTTTTTTTTTGTCTTTTTGAGACAGAATTTCACTGTGCAGTTCGGGCTGGCCTTGAGCTCACTTTGTGGCCCAGGTTGGTCTCAAACTCACAGTGATCCTCCTGCCTCAGCCTCCCAAGTGCTGGGATTACAGGGCTGTGCCACCACACCCAGCTCAATCTGGATTTTTGTATTCAAATAAAAACGCTGGAGCAGAGTATGGTGTTGAATACTTGTAATCCCAATCACAGGGGAGCCTGAGGCAAAAGGAGTGAAAGTTTAAACCCAGCCTCAACAATTTAGCGAGACTGTATCTCACAATAAAAAATAAAAAAGAGCTGGGGCTGTAGCTTAGTGGTAGAACATTGGCCTATGAGGCTCTGGGTGCAATTTCCAGTAGCAAAAGAAAAACAACAACAACAACAAACAAACAGCAAAGTTTGAATGTTGGAAAATTCTCATTTTTATGTCATTTCTGGTTACAAAAGCCTCCAACAAAAATGATTATTATGATAGCTTTGTTCTTGCATAGAATTTACTTTTCTATTTTTATGTCACAGACAGACCTTCTTAAAGGATTCTGTCCACATGGGGCTTAGGTGTACAAGCTGGAGATGGAGAGAGGGCTTGGAGACACAGCAAGGGCTTTATGGGGGAATACCTGGTCCCCCAAACCCAGGAGTCTGTGTCCAGACCAGACAGCCTGGAACCCGGCTGAGCACCCCCTTCTCTAGCAGCACTTTCTTTGGCCAGGCTTCAGGGGATCCCCTGGCACCCCCACCCCCACCCTGTGCCCCAGCATCAGCAGTCTATTTTAGCCTGATTCCGGGTACTTTTCTGCTTCTGTTTCCTGGGTGCTTTTTCTTTTCAGATACTTGTTTTGCAAATATTTTCTCCCAGTCTGCAGCTTGCTTATTATTTTCTTAACGTGTTTTGGATGAACAAGTTTTAGAACATTGATGAAGTCTGATCATTTTAAATTTATGGTTATGGCTTCTTAAGAAAACTTTTCCTATCTGGAGCCACAAAGACATTCTCATGTATTCTCAAATTTTGTCGCGTTGGTGTCTGTGTTTATGCCTGTGATGTGTCTCGAATGACATTTTATGTGATATGAGGTTGGAGTTGAGGTTCATTTGTTTCTATGTGGGTATACAGTTAACCCTGCCTCATTTATTGAAAAGGTTTTGGCGGCTGAGGATATAGAGTTGCCCAGCCACAGAGGTCTGGTCCTTAGACACAGGAACACTGCTGCGGTGACATGAAGAGTAGCACCCCAGACCTCCAGCTAGCAGAGTGTACCCCACTCCACCCTCCTCAGCATCTCTGAACCAAAGTCCTGCCCCTCCCCCCAAAGCAGAGAGACCATTCAATCCACTGCGTGATATTCAGCAACCTCTCTAGACTTCCTGAGCTATAAAAATGGGGATTTAAAAGAATACTCAGAAAAAATTTTGGTGAATTAAATACAAGTGTCCCAAAGCGCAATGCCAAGCACTCAGAATAAGCATTATTTCCCTTTTTATGTTCTTCTCTGTAATAGCTTCAGGCCAAGCAAACTGCAAGTTCCCAGAAGGAACTACTATTGTGTTTTCATGCCCAGAAATACTGCCCCAGTGAGTGGTCTCCCCAGAGAACCCTGGGTAACACTGCAGTACCAAGATCCTCAGCAGAATGGATGCTTAGGCAAGTGGCTGCTGTAGAGGAAAAACAATGTCCTCAGATCTGCCCCTTCTTGAAACCTGTCAAAGACACTTATTCTTTGTGTCTTTGTCAATCAAACTTCACAGATCTGAGGCATCAAGACTCCCTGCCCAAGGCTGGGTGTGGTGGTGCATTCCTGTAATCCCAGCACTTGGAAGGCTGAGGCAGGAGGATCGCCATAAGTTCAAGGACAGCCTGTATTATACAGCAAGACTCTGTCTCAAAAACAAACAAACAAACAAACAAAAACAAACAAAAAAGACTCCCTGCCCAATTGGAGCTGAAGTTGTTTGCATATTTTCAACTGTTTTTTCAAAAGAAGAGGAGCTGTGTGGTGATGCACACCTGAAATCCCAGCACTCAGGAGGCTGAGGCTGGAGAATCATGAGTTTAACACCAGCCTGGCTTGCATGGGGAGTTCTAGGCCAATCTGAACTACAAGGTGAGGCCTGTTTGGGAAAAAAAATGGGGAAGGAGGACATTTTCATCCTTGTCACCCTCCTGTAGAAACTAGTCTCAGCCTGAGGGGAGTATATTTACATAGCCAGACTCCAACCCAACCTGGTTCAGAATCTTTGCAGGTAGGGCCAGCTGTGGGTATTTATTTTTAAGGCCCCAGGAGCTTCTAATGCATAATCAAGGTTAAGAACTACTGGTCTAATCCAACTTCCTTATTGTGGAGATAAAAACACACATGCAGACCACATGCTCAGAGGGCCCTGTGCTTGGCTGAATATTCAGATATCACCACCATGAAATTCTTAATTCTTAAACAAGGGACCCTGCAGTTGCACTTTGCACGAGGCCCTGCAGGTTACACAACTGATCCTGGCCCATGACACTGCTCTCAAAGGCAGAGTGAATTCTCACCGCATTAAAGAACATGTAGGGAACACACTTGGCTCAGAAAGTGCTGGGAGTGAGGAAGGTGGGTGAGGTACAGCTTGCCTGGCTCATGTTCTCTGACTGGCTTTCCGCTGTCTATGGAGCAGAGATGTCCATTCTGTGGGATCAGGGAGGAAGCTGTCCTCGCATCTCTTGGGGGAAGCCGTGGGGATGATGCAGAGACAGTCAGCCAGACCTCTTCCTGACTGTGAGAGGTCCTCTGAACCTCAATTTCCTCATCTGTGAAAGGGAGGCAATGATGCCTGCTTTGCAGTATTACTTTGAGGAGTACCAAGCATCAAGGCTGTCCTACTAGGTGACGGGAAAATGTAACTTCTCTTCCTTTTCTTTGGCGGAGGGAGAAGTGACTTTCTCCAGAGTAATGGATCCAGATCCATCCCAACATCCTTTTTCTAGAGGGGAGATGAGAGGAGCTCAGCTTCTTCAAGTTCCTAGGCTTCCTCTTTTCTCATGCAAACTAAGGACAGGTGCTTCTGGGGCTGGCTTCGGCTGTGGCGTGGACAGCAGCCGGCCGAGAAGCCTTGCTGCTGCTGCACTCTGGTGGTGATCTGCGGTAGCTGCATAAATTGCTAACTAAATGAGCCTGTACTGCCGACACAGGTATATTTATTAATTGGCAAATTATGTGCAGACAATTTTGTATTAATACTTCTAGGTATTATAAAATTAAAAACAAAAGTAAAACCAGAAATTTATAAAAATGATATAGAAATGAAATGAGCAATTTTTTTGGTGTTGGAAATCGAACTCAAAACCTTGCACTTTTGTTTTCATTGTTAAAACAAAACAAAACAAAACAAATCTTAACAAACCTTGCACTTTTCAGGCAGGCACTGTACTGCAGAGTTACATCCCTGGTGTGTAATGGGCAATTCTTATTTATTTTTTTTTTTTGCAGCACCGGGAATTGAACTCATGACCTGGCACTTGCCAGGCAGGCACTTAGGCCACTGAGCTAAACCCCTGGCCCTTGTCTTTTTGAGACAGGGTCTTGCTATGCCGTTCAGGCTGGCCTTGAGCTCACTTTGTAGCCCAGGCTGGTCTTGAACTCACAAGGATCCTCCTGTCTCAGCCTCCCGAGTGCTGGGATTACAGGCGTGTGCCACCACGCCTGGCTGAAATTGGCAATTTTTAAAAGTTTTGCTGTTATATCTTTGTATTACCCTTTTTTTTTTTTTTGAGACAAAGTCTCACTATGTAGTTCGGGCTGGCCTTGAACTCACTGTGTTGCCCAGGCTGGCCTTGAACTCATGGCAATCCTCCTGCCTCAGCCTCCTGAGTGGTGTGATTACAGGTGTGTGCCACCACAGGCAGCCTCATACTATCATTTTAACTACTATTTTAAGGCACTTTGAGTGGGGCCTGTGTGTAATGACAAAATAATTTATATTGCATTGGCTGTTTGTTTTTGTTTTATAGTCAGGGGGACTGAATTCAGGACTTTACACATGCTGCATAAGTGCTCTCCTATGAGCTATGTCTTCAGTCCCAGATCCATATTTTGAATAATAGCCTTCATTTTTTCTAATTCCAAATTTCATGTGGGCAATTTGATGTGAGATTTGATCAAATTGTTTCTATCTTTTTTTTTTTTTTCCGGCACCAGGGATTGAACTCACAACCTTGCGCTTGCTGGGCAGGCGCTTAGACTGCTGAGCTAGATCCCCAGCCCCTCAAATTGTTTCTAAAAAACAAAAAAACTCAAAATGTGGCTGCCAAAAGAAAAAGAGTATCAGGCCCATCATGCTCATGTGGCTTGCTTGTGATTGTATTATTGATATCAATAATACAATTTCAACATGTAGTTTCTCAATAGGAATCTTTTTTTTAAAGAGAAAAGATAACAAAATTTCAAAAAAGATAATAGGAGGATAACAATGGTTAATACGGTACATATTGTTATCTTTAAACTAGGCACTCAGAGTACAAGACATGGGCATTTACTTGTCCAAACAATATTAGCACAAACCTTTCTTTACACAAAACTTTCTTTTCAATGAACTAAGAGAAATTAGTAGTACAATATATATTTTGGGGTTTTTCTTTTTTGCTTTTCCCTTCCTTTTCTTTCTCCCATCCCAGTTGTTCTTTCCTTTTGAACAATTTCCTCCCATTCTACAATATCTATTGTACATTTTAGATTTTATTTACTCTTTCAGTTTCTCACACTAGGGAGACAATATGATGGGTTTTTTTTTTTTGTTTTTTGCTTTTTGTTTTTTGGCGGCACCGGGGATTGAACTCACGACCTTGCGCTTGCCAGGCAGGCGCTTAGGCTGCTGAGCTAGATCCCCGGTCCTGGCATTTTTGAGACAGGGTCTCACTATGCCGTTCAGGCTGGCCTTGAGCTCACCTTGTAGCCCA
>RJWT010054342.1:0-10295 GCA_004365215.1 Cuniculus paca
CCTCTTCCTTTTCTCACGGTGGTGGTGTGCAGAGACTGCATAAGCCCACAGGCCCTGGGAGCAAGGACCTCAGGGACATGGTGCTTCTCCAGAGTGGAGTGGCTCGTCTGCATCTGGAGGTATAGCTGTCCCACCTGGCTCTTTAGGCACCAGCCTGGCAGTTTTTGCTGAAGTCCTTGGCTATGCCTCAGGTGCCAGCCAGAAAGGTGTTCCATCTCCAATCCCCTAATCCTGGTCATTCTGTTCTGAAAACTTGCGTGTCTCACTGAGTGCGTTAGTCAGCTTTCTATTATGGTAATAAACATCTGAGATAACTAACTTAGAGAAAAGGTTTATTTTGACTCGCAGTTTTCAAGGTTTCGGTCCATGAATGATAGGCTTCGACTTGGGCCTGGGGCAGTACATCGGGGCAGGGAGCGGGTAGCAGAAGAGGCTCATTCTCTCCATGGCCACGTGTGAAGGACAGGAAGAGAAGGGGGTGGTTGTTCCATTGTCCCTTCCAGGTCAAGCCCACAATAATCTGAGACCTCTGTAGGCCACACCTCTTAAAGGTTTCCTCCACCTTCCGGTAGCGCAAAGCTGGGGGCCAAGCCTTTACCACGTGGGCCTTTGGGGTCATTCAAGATCCAAGCTATAGCACTGAGACTGCCAAATACACTGAGGTCACTTCTATGTCTTTTCTGCAACATAAAGAAAAACTAAGCCCTCCAAGTAGCCCCGTTTTTCTTGCTATTGCTGGCTGCACTAATCTGAGTTTCAGTAAAACAGTTTTCCCATTGAGTTCCAATTGAGAAGTGAGAAACAAACCCTCTGCATCAATTCCACGCTGATTACTTAGAGTTTCTGCCTCTTTTTGCCATTGTTTTCTTCCCATCTCTGCCTAACCCTGCAGGCAGCACAGAGTCAGGTAGTGGGCTCAAGGCAACTAGCTCAGGGAAACTGAGATTCATTTATTCTGTATCTTTTTATTGAAAACCTGCTAGGCTGCAACACTCTCCTAGGCTCTGAGATGCAATAACAGACCAATCTTGGAGACCCAGGAGTTTATATTCTGGTCACAGCGAAGAGTTAAGAAATCTGAACACACAAAATACATGATGTGGACACTTTCACATAAATACCGAGAAGAAAACCTAAAGCTGAAAAAGTTATCAAGAGTGGTGAAGGTGTTTTTGAGGCAAGGGGATTGCATATAATTAAATGCAAAGCTCTCCAGCTCTACCCTAGTTAACAGCTATAGCATACAAATAGCAAACAGCTATAGATCCCTCCGATGCCCCCAAGTGAGTGTAAGTGTGAGGATTGGGGGTCTGGGGACTGGAGACCTGGGAAACACTCCCCTGTATCAAAGAATATTATCGAAGGGTAGCAGATAGAGTTAATGTAGCTCATGAAAAGAAAAACAAAATGGGAGGATGCCTCTGACACTACTAACCCCATTGGTCATCTGTTTATAGCACAGCTGGTAGAGACAGTGGCACAAGTTCTCTCCAGAGCCATGCAGCAGTCAGTGGGCAGCACTCCGGAATGCACAGGATCTCCAAGCAACCCACATCACAGTACACGTGTCTCAAAAGAAAACTTCCTCCCAGCCTTGATTCAATCCAGTGCCAGGCTGGCCACCAGCTGAGGCTTCGTCACCCAGGATAAGCAGCATAAGGTTGACTAAAGAGAGAGACTGCAGGGAGAAGCCCTCTGAACACTTACGGATAGGCGCAACTTCTCAAAGACAATAAGAACCATCAAATGTGTGCTTTTTTTGAGCAGTGAAAAAAAAAACATCAAAAAGAAGCAAATTCCTAAGGGCATGGAATTAGAAATCATGGATTCTGGTAACAACATGTGCTGGCTGCCTGGCCTTAAGCAAACCTCACACCCTGTCTGCTGACTGCTGTGCACATCTGTAAAATGAGGAGGTTAGAGCAGTTCTGACCCAATCTCCAAGTCTAAAATTGGGTTATTTTCATGTTTATAGTACAAAGATGTTAAAAAAAAAAAAAAAAAACCCACCATCTTTGTTGATCAAAAGCTACCAAACTTTGGGTTTAATTATCATTGAACTCTTATTATTTTGTGCAATGCTAGTTCACTGGAATGTCACACAGTAAGCATCTGAAACGATTGGCCCCACTTATCCCTGTCCACCAACTCTGAGGACAAACAAATTCCATAGCAACACAGGCATTCAAAATAGTCTTGACCTTCTGTCAAGAAATAGTCTAATTATAAGAACACAGTGTGCGTATAATTCTTTTCCCATGGTGCCCTTGCTTGGAGCATCTACCATAATTCTTGCTTGCAGGATAGTTAAAATACACACATGTTAGTATCTGACTCAGGACTGTCTTTTGTGGTTTACATTGACTACAAAGAAAGTTAACAAGTAAGATGTACGTGTTTTGGGGTGCTCTGTGTGCTTTTACAAATGTTTTTTCTCTTTGGTGATTTAAACCACATGTAGAGGTATTTAGAGGATTATTTTATCAAGAATTTCCCAGAGTGAAAGAAATACCAGGGCAGAGTCCACAGGTTTATGCAAGATGTGAATGTGTGTGTGTGCAAATGTGTAGGCAAGCCCTCGTGTGTGCACACATACACACACATGCACAGGATAGTGTCAATCATCCCTGGCCCCTAGCAACTGAACTGCTGTATTGATAAATAGGAACTGTCACCGTTAATTTCATCTTGGGTATATCTGAAAAATAGTCTTGGTGCAAATACAAATTCTGTACAATCATGGAACGTGTTACGCCTTTAACAAATGAATATTTAATAATTATGAGAAAAAAACATAAAATAACAGGAAACAAAAATTATAGGGTTTGGTAAAGTCATCCCCTAACTTTGCAAACCTGGGAAAATATTTAGGGGAACGAGTGTCATCTCACACTTCAAATTCAATGCCCCAGAAAAGCATTTCTGTGACAGGTTCGGCAGAGGTCCCAGTGGAGATCAAGGACTCTAAGAGCGGCAAATCACATGCACAGGTGATGTCTGATTGACAACCAGGTTATGAGTTTTAACTCAGGGACCTGGGGAAGCAGTAGGTTTTCATCTCTCTGGCCAGTTCTGATGAACAGTCAGCCCATCAGTGCTGTCTTGAATAGCAGTGTGAAGCTGCAACTGAGCCCAAGTTGATTGATTGTTGTGTTTGCAGCAGGGAGGAGAAGGTGACAACATGCGTGCTATGCCTTCTCCCATGTCTCCACTGGTGTCCACAGTCTGTGCCACCATGCACAGTGCAGGAGCATGGTCTTCCTCACACGCAGTTTTCATCATGAGGCACTAAGCCCTTCCAGAATTTAAAGTAACTCCAGCTCATACTTGAGATCAACTACAGCAATACTGACAGTCACACATCAATTGATTGCATTTCCTACCTGCCTCATCTCCTTTCTTTCTCATCTTGCCATTTAGGCCCTCAATTTCCTTCCTATTGCTCTCCATACCTTACCACCTGTCACCAGGGGAGTTTCCAGAGCCCCTCAGTGTCCTCTGCAGTCCTTAACTTCCTCCTGTCTTCATTCCTGCTGTTCCTCCTCCTCAGCCTGCCTGCCAATCTAGGCCAGGTCTCTCCTCAAAGCCTCAAGTGTGACATCCAATAATCTTTCGTAACACACAAATTTCTGATGCCTAGCATGGGCCCTATTTCCTCAGCTTTGTGTTGTCTATTCTACACCAAATTATCACATTCTTGTTTCTATGCTGATTTATAGCCATTCTCTGATTGTTTCCACCAGAAGGGGGTCCCTTCTCCTGTTAAAGTGGAGTAAAAAATTAATAAAAGGTAAGTGGAGCATATTTTAATTTTTCATACCCTGAAGTATTGCTTCTTAACTGAATAAATTCTTCATCAAGTTATAGCTGGTAGGATATACTGACCAAAGTCACACACATTTCCTTAAAATATTCTCTTTTTTTATTCTATATAACATATAAAAGAAGAAAATGAAGGCTGTCAGCATTTTCTCTATGCTTTCTAGGAAGTATGATCCAAAAATATGGTGGATAATTAATTTTTTGAAAAAAGTTATTGCAGAAAAAAACACTTCATTAATCTCAAACTCTCCCCCTCCCTTCAAGCGCACTTATCCCCTCATTATTGCCTCTGTTCGAAGCAGTTCTGGAAGTCTTCTTTCATGAGTGTCTTTAGTTGCACTGGTGTGGCTGCCTCTATATTCTGAATCTGTTCAAAACACTTACCTTTCGTGGTCATTGTGAGTTTGGGGAAGAGCTAGAAGTTGCACAGTGCTGTATCTGGGAAATAAGTGAGCAAAGACACGCCACCGTGTTTTTCCAAGCCTGCCTTTCCACTGGATAACACATGGCAGCAGCAGTCATTATATTTTTATCACATCTTGAAAAGACACAAAAGAGGACTTCCAGAACTGCTTCAGAAAATGGCGGGCACAGTGGGACAAGAGTGTTTGAAGCAAGGGGTATTATTCTGAAGGGAATCAATGGCAATATGCTTTTTAACATAATGACAATTTTACATTAAACATTCACTATATTTTCTGATCACCCTGTTTATGTTCAGAAACAGGGCCTTATTTACAGTCTCATTCACAGCTTACAATGAGAAAGGTATCATTCACCCACATTTCCCTAATAAGTAAATCAAGCCTCAAAAGAGAAAGATATACCCAAGGTCGCAGAGCCAATATTATAGTGTTTCTGTCGTATCTCCCCTTTGGCAAGATCCAAAAAGGTAAGACCCTTTCATCATAGAAAACATAGATTAACAGTACTAAAAGAGGTCCAAGGTATTGAATGGACAAAGTATTTCAAAGTCATCAAATGTCAAACAATATCCCTTTTTATATAAATAGGAAAAGGAAATATATCATCACATTTCTTTATTATAACCTTGATGGAGAAAAAGCTAGTCCTGTTGAATGGACAATTCAAAACTTGGGCACCTACTTCTTTCCACAGGTGGAAGCAGATAAAATCAATTTGCTCCATCCAAATTCACTTCTCATATTGATATCACTCTATAATCCTTTTTGTTTTTATGTTTATATGCGTCATTTCTCTTCCTTAATCTCTCCTGGGTCCCAATGCCAAAACAACCGAGAACAGAAACAACACAGACAGAATCAGCAGCAAATCTTAATATTAAATGATGAAAAATAAAAAGTCCCCTTTACTGTATGATTCTATTAATATGAGATTTATTTTGGAGAAGGAACACCTACAGAAGAGAGATGAAGTCCGTGATTTTCAGATGAGGCAGGAGGAGGAGGTTAACTACAAGGGGCAGGAAGGACTTTACAGGGTGATGAAGATGCTCTGCTCGCCTCACTGTGGTGATGATGTGTGACAATATTCACTGGCTAAAACTCCCAGGACTGGACACCTAAGAAGGGTGGATTTCACGTTGTGTAATTATATGTCCCTAAGTCTAGCTTTTAAAAATTGAGACAATTGCTCAGTATAGATATCGTTCGGACATGGGTATTTGCTATTTGCCTATTATAAACATATTTCAGTTTAGGTAGCAATATCATGCATTCGTTTCTTGTTTCCCTGGAATTTAAGAGCAGCAAGAGTATTTCAATTAGGTTGGCCCTCACTTGTGCGGAATTGAGCATATCCTAGACAAACCAATCAAGCTCAGAGTCTGAACCTTTCCCCACCTAGTGGAAATTAAGTACAACTTTGCTTGGATGGGCCCTTCTTCAAAGAATTGGATTTTGCTGACGCCTCCTGCATTTGCCAGAAACTTGGAATTACGAAGTCAGATGAAGGACTGGGGAAAGTCCAGTGATAGAGCGCTTGCCTAGCATGCACAGAGCCCTGAGTTCAAGCCCCATTGCAGCACTAAATGGGGGAAAGGCAGAACTCCAGGCCTCATCTTCCAATTTTCAGGTAATAATGTGTTGCAGGAGTCCTTTAAAACCAAAGCTACCACCATAATGATAATTACAAATGAAACACACCCCTAAGATTGCTGAACTTCTGCTCTATCAAAATAAGAACATGAAGGATCACATGTGGCTGTCATTGTTAATACGCTACAAACCACAAGCAAATTATTATGCTATCAATTTATTTAACATTACATTACAATATTACAGTTACCGTTGATTATATTAGCCAGACTGTTTAAGAAACATAAATAAAACTTTTATTTTTCTTTACTTCTAAGGAGACTTCTGACAATGTTCATCTGTTTAAAATGTGCACATGATTATGATTTATTATGATGAATAATAAAAAATCATTACACCCACTAATAAATTTTATAGAATTACTGTATATCTAACTTTTCAGTAAATTTTTGGACTTTCATTATACACTTTTTATAACATTAACCATAATGTGCATTTGCTTAGTGACTATTAAATCCATGAATGTTATGTTAACCTACCTAAATTTTATACTAAGAAATTTTAAATGTCTCAGGCCATCGGTTGATTCTAAAGAAACCGTGATCATTCCCTAACTAAATCTGCTCCCCACCAAGCCGAAAATGGTCTAGTTGTGTAAATGTGGTTTTAATTCTGCTATCTAAACAAAATGAAATATATACAAAAAAGTTTACCTACTTAATGACCTACAAAACCATTTCTAGGATTATTTTTAAGTAACACAAAAATTAGGAAGAGCACTAGCTTTAAATGTCATTTGTGTAGAATAATGAGCACAATAATCTTATTTATTTTCAATCGTAATATAAAACAATACCTTATTTGCCTCTCTTAAAAGTTCAGCAAATTATTTAGTAACAATTAGCTGCAGACATTGTTATGTTTTATGTTTGTAGTGTACTTCCTAGAAAAAGATCACTTGCTAAAGGAATAGAGTAATTGAATTTGAATCATGTTCACAACTATTAAAATATCTGTCTGCTCGAAGAGCATGCATTGAAAATTATCAGGCTGAATAATGAGAACCAACTGAGAATCTTACAGAGTTTCATAGAGTTTTTAACCAGCATCTTTTGGCAACATTTCTAATTACATTGCCTCAAATGCAAACATTTGGAATCAATGTAATACAGGGTTTTTGATATTATATGTCACTGTGGGGCAAGTAACTACTGGACAAGTTATTTTAAATTTTTTTGTGTCTTCCCTATAAAATGTAGTTAATAGAGATCCCATAATATTGTTGAAAGAATTTCATGAGATAGCACATGGAAAGCTCCTGGAAGAGTACCTAGAATATAGGAAGAACTCCTTAAGTGTTAGGTACTATTATTTTTGTTGTTAATGCTATTGTCCTACTAGCTACAGTTTCACTGGACTGTTTTCTAGATAATGACATATTTAATTTCCTTTATCTCTGCAAAATAGCATGTCTCCATCTTCCAGATGAGAAAACTGAGACCATAAAGTTTAAATAATTTGTCCATAGTTCTTTGTCCTAGACAAAGACTGAATTCACACCAATATGCTTCACATTAAAATCTGACCTCTGCCCATTCTAACATTTCAGTAGCGTAACACTTCGTCCTTTGTCTTCACACATGTAAGAGAATAATTAACGTGTTCTTTATTCAAAACAAAACAATAAATGTAGCTTTGGAAGCAGTCAATGTAAGAATGCAATCTTCAGTTACCACTGAGAATATCCTAGAAAATGAATAAAGGAGAAATCGGAGGGGGGCGGCTAAATAAATATGTAGGACTAAGCACAAGGAGTTAAAAAGTTTGGGGTGCTGCAGATTTGCTGCAAGGTAAGGTCAGAAATGTCATTCACGGGCCATGTTCCTCAACGTTAGGCAGGTTTGCTTGGATGGAGAGGTCACCTCCTGATATCCGACAGCTTTACCTTGAGGGCTTGGCCTGCAGGGACCCTGGTGTATAGAAAGTGACCGTGAATTGACATCTCACTTTCATTGACTTGGTTTTTAAGGACCACTAGATTTACTTTCATATATCATGTTTCTCTCTATCGAATTCAATTTTAGATTTTTTGAATTGCTTATATTATTCAGAAACCTTTCAAACCTGAACATTGTCATGGGAACATCTGTCATAAGGACTATTTGTACCTAGCTAGAGAGGAGGATCCCACCATGTAGAATTAGGAAAGTCAAGAAAACATGGTGGAGAGGTGCGTCAAGTCAAAAGAACTTGAGGACAGGTGTACTGCAATGTAGACTTTGGAGTAGGACCTTCAGCAGGGAATTTAGGGATACTAGTAGAAATATGATTCCAGTGTGAATGAAAGAAACGGAATCTACAGCTGCCATTTCTTTGCCCCTGGTCTCTCTGCTCAGGCCTGGCCTTTGCTTCTAATTTTTTTTTTTTTTTTGGCACTGGGGATTGAACTCACAACCTTGCACTTGCCAGGCAGTCATTTAGGCTGCCAAGCTAGAGCCCCGGCCCTTTTGCTTCTAATTTTGCATTGTGATCTCAATGCATAGATTCCTGATTTTGACTAACCATTTCTCAAACTTGTGTCTGTTATTTTGAAATCTAGCTTTCTAAAACATGAGCCTAGACTGTTCAAAAAGACATTTCTCTGCTATAAAGGAATAACAGATACAGATGTTTCAACTCTTTTTTTTTTTTTTTTTTTTTTTGGCAGCACTGGGGATTGAACTCATGACCATGCGCTTGCCAGGCAGGCGCTTAGGCCGCTGAGCTAGATCCCTGGCCCCTGTTTCAGCTCTTTAGAATAAAATTCAATGCAAATGTTGGGTATACATGCAAAAAAAAAAAAAAGAATATCCTAGTTTATTCTCTCATGAATCAGATAATTAACCTTGGTATATCCCAATGGAAGCATCTGCTAGTCTTAATTAATTCATAAATGAAATCTTTTAAATAAAATAGATTTGCTGTAGTTAAAAACATGTTCTAGAAAGTTGGCAGAATAATTAACAAGAAGGAATGTGACTTAACCTTGTAGGCAACTGGCCAGAAGAATACATTCTATTCTGAAGAGAGGACTACGTGTTCCCCTAATTTTTTTCTCTTGTTAGTGGTGGCAGTATTCTGACAACCTTTCCTGTGTGGCTCTTAGAAAGAACACTTATAACACACTCCTCTTACTCTCACAGCACTTATTTCCTATACAGCACACAGAATATGTTTTAGCATTTTCATGAGTTGTTTATAACATTTGTTTTCCCCATGAGTAAGGTGATGAACATATTATCATATTCTTTTTTTCTATTTTCCTTAATGTTCAGGCACATTTGTCAAATGCAATAGAATTTAACCAAATTCTAAATAGAAGCTTGTCATTATCACCACACCACTGTATTCATCACTATTAATCCATGTAGACAGTTATATTAAAAACACAAAAACTATTGAAACCAGTGGAAATCAGCTAGCAAAGCATGAACTAGGACAGAGAAGCAGATGTTTAATATGTTATGATGAACCCCAATGACCATCCTCAAAAGACAGAAAGACATAGAATCAAGTCACATGGACCAAAAGCATTGGATTGTTTTTCTCATCTGGCTAATATGCCTGACAAGATTTTTGCACAAACAACAACAACAATAAAAGGAAAGAGGAAGAAAGAAAGCAAAAATGAAAATATAAAGAAACATTACCGTAAAAGTAGTCAGTGTCAGGACAATTCCTATATCTCAATTGGTCTGAGTTTCAAAAGTTAAATGAGCTGAAATAGAAAGTCTTTAAATGGCTATTATTCAAGAGCAACAACCTGAATAAATTATGGTTGTAGTCCAAGAGCTCAAAATGGGAAGAATAAGCAAAGGTACTTCCCATGTGTGTGAAGATGAGGGGATGACATGGTCATTATCAGTGCCATTGTGTCCAGGTATCACCATGGGATGAGGTCATACAAAACGTGATTTCGTCAGTAAGAATACAGTGTTGGGAGATGCAGATTTCGGAGTGTAGTCGATGTGGAGTTTTAGACTCAAATCTAACACCTGATCATGTACTGCGAGTGTTGTATCTCCAATCTCCATTGATTCTTACTATGACCACTTTCATCACACCCATTAAGGAAGCAGAGGAGAATACATGTGGTCACCAGATTCATTTTTGGTTCTGAAAGAAAGCCGCATCCTTTAATTACCACTTACCGTCTTATTGCTACAATTATTACTGCAACTTTGAAATAATTCTTATTTGACATAGGCTTTTTAATCAAGAACAAACAAGACCACACAGCCTCCTGATTGATGCATTAAAAACATATGTCTATTATGATAAACACTCTCATGGAAAAAAATTTTAGTGAAAAATCCAAACGCCAAACAAGCTGAAGGAACCAGACCCAGCTCTAAACCATTTATCACCTTTTCCAAGACTGTTCAGCTTCAACCTACCAAGCACTTAACAGTGCTG
>RJWT010054343.1:0-10316 GCA_004365215.1 Cuniculus paca
AAGATGCCTCCCAGCCACCAATCATAGCCCATCCGCGTCCTGGGCCCACCCACCACCGCCCCGCCCACAAGCCCACCTCGCCTGCGGTCCTCGGCGCGGCCAGGCCCCCTCCTCCGGGCCTTGCTCTGACCCTCGTCCTCCAGGTAGCGCAGCACCCGCTCCTGCTCCTCCCCGGAGCGGTTCATGAAGTCGTTCCATACCTGGAAGAGAGGCAGGCGGTGGCCGCAGCTCTTGGCCTCAGTTTCCCCACTTGGAGTGTAAATGGACAACGCAGGAGGCCACCAAGTACGCGGCAGTACTCCGTGCAGACCTCTGCCCGCCAGGCAGGCGGGGGCCACCGGGGGCTCCTTAGTCCAACACCACGAGCCTAGGAACTGGGCACGGGAGCTCCTGGAGGGCGTGGGCCTCGGGCCTGGTCTTACCTCCATGTAGGTGGCATTGCTGCAGGCTTCTGCAAAGATGCCTGGTGCCGCGGCAGGCGTCAGGTCCCCGTCCTCCAGACCAGGCGGTCCCCCATCTGTCTCCAGCAGGGTCAGGAGATACTGGGCTGGATGAAAACAAGCGGAAGCTATGTAGCTTCTACAGCTCCACCTGCTTCGCTGTTTTGTTGAACTCCTACACATCCTTTAAAGCCCCAGTTCCAATGTCCAGACAGGACTCTAGCTCAGCTCTGATCTAGTGGGGGAAGTCTGTCTGGTTCTATGTATACACATGTGCTATCATTCGAAAGCTGCCCCCCGCACCCCTGCTTACTGTTCTCCAGCCGCTGGAGGCTCTTCCGACCCTTGGCCCTGGGCACCAGGTCTGAGTTTCGCACGGCCTGGTTGATGAAGTGCTGCTTCCGTCTGGAAGCTGAGAACCTCTTCACTTGGGAGGTGGCAAGGGCGGGCAGGCAGCCCTGAAGGGGCCTGTGAGCAAAGACAAGCAGGGTCCCGGGCGGAACCGGACAACAGCTCGGGCCAGCGGGGTTTCCGCCAGGGCCAAGGAAACAGCCGCGAGCCCCTCCAAGCCCGCGAGGCCGCTGGGACTGCAACCTCCGGCCCTCGGGGCGACAGGGAACCAAGAGCCGGGACTCGCGGGCCCGCGGGCCCCACCCCCACCGCAGCAGCACGAAGCCCCGAGCCTGCAAAGAACTAAACTAATCCCACACCAATCGCGCCGCGGATTAGCGGACTCCCACCGGCACCAGGCGAGGGCCGGGCCACCTGCCCAGGGGCACAGCGGCCACCCAGGGTGTGTGGCTGAGCTCTCAGACGACGCAAACTCTCCAGCAGGCCTGACACCCGCAGACTTGCAAACCCTCCCATCCGGAAGCCTGGCGCTGCGGCTCAGCCCAGTCATCCCAGGGACACAGGAGGCTGAGGCAGGAGGATCCCAAGCTGGCGCCCGGCCTGAGCTACTTAATGGAGATCTCGTCTCAAAAACTTAAAAAATCCCTGCCTGGCAAGCGCGAGGTCGTGAGTTCGATCCCTGGTACAAAAATTAAAAAATCAAAAGAGGGGCTAGAGGTGAGGTTCAGTGGTAGAGCGCCCCTGGGTTTAAATCCTAGCACTGCAAAAAAATTAACATAACTGCCCATTCAGTGTAAAAGAAAAAAAAATCCCATGATTCCAAGGAACAGCAGAAAATTGCACCCAAAGTTTCCTGGCATTCAGTGTCCAAGACACAAATTAAAGATGGATGGGCTCCTGGCCTCCATGGAAAAGACGCAAACATGAAATTGCAGGGCCCTTGAGGTAAGATACGCGGAAGCGCCTGGCGGGAGCTCAGCGTGTGTCGAGAGACCCCAGCGCTAAGTTTCTGCACCTTTTAGCCAGATATAGTGGTGCACGCCTGTGATCCCAGCACTCGGGAGGCTGAGGCAGGAGGAGCGTTGTGAGTTCGAGACCAGCCTGGCTACAAAGAGAGCTCAAGGCCAGCCTGAACGGCATAGGGAGACCCTGTCTCAAAAAGACAAAAGTAAAATACAATAAAATATTAAAGAACGGGCTCACCCTACTTGCTTTCCTCCTGGGACGGGGAGCTCACCCCCACACTCACCGTGCCTGGTCACAGAAATTCCCTGCATCGGGCGTTTCCTCCATGTTGGGCTCATTCCCTGTCACCTACACTGTCCCTCGAGGAGGCAAACACTGTGCTGTTGATGTCACTCCACAGGTCAGTAAACCCAGGTGCAAAGTCACCGCCCCACAGCTGCAGGGGCGGGCACAGCGGCGTCTACTGGGCGCTCGGAGAACACTGGGCACCGCGCCGGCGTCTCGGGGGCGTCCTGCTGACGCCCCAGGGAACCCCAACCTCTCTGCACCCGGCAGCTGGTTGGGGCTGATAAGAGCCTACATCCGGGGCCCAGGCCGCACCCCCTTGGAGCAGGCGCTGGGAAATAGGCCTTTGCCCTCCACCACGCATGCGCAGGTACCTCGCCCTTGAGTCACCCAGAATCCCTCAGATGACACCCTGCGGGTGTCCCCCGGGGTGCCAAAGGCCTCACCCTCCGCCCAGCACCTTTCCCGGACTCATTCGGTCTCTGTCTCAACGTCACCTCCCAGCAGGGCCCCAGCCCAGGCTCCGGTCTTTCTTCCTGCTTTGCGGTTGGCACCGGAACCAGCTGGGTCACCAACTTCTTGTTTACTCCTGAGCCACTTTCCACTTCCCTGGACCCCGAAGGACAAGCCCCGTCCCCACTGGTCACGGCGGGATCCCCAGCCCAACAGCCCCCAGCCTGACGGCTCACCCTCTATCATTTGTTGAGTGAATAACAAAACACAGGATTAACCAAGAGCCAGGTAGGCCGCTTTTGCATACCATCCAACGGTCAGGTAAACTGAGACCCTAAGGGGGTGTCACAGACGCACACACCTGGGGTGCCAGCACCCCGAAAAAGGAGCCAGGACAAGGGCCCCGTGGGCCTGAGGAAAGCCGGCTCCCCTAGAATCCATCTCTGCCCCTGCAGGTCTAGAGATGGGATCTTCTGCTAGCCACTGCCCAGGGCAAGAGCACACCCTGGGAGGCCGAGGCAGGGCGACCACAAGTTCACAAGTTCAAACCCAGCCTGGGCAACTTAAGTGACTTCATGAGATCCTGTCTCAAAATAAAACATTTTATAAAGGCCTGGGTCCCATCTCTAGTTCTGAAGGAAAAGAAAAAGAAAAAAAACCAAAAAAGAACACACCCTCCTGTCCCCTGCCCGGCCACCCCCAGGAGGAGAGGAACTGCAGGATTTCCCCACAGGAAACTGGGTGTGACTCAGCAGGTGCGACACCCGGGGGCGGGGTGGGGGACCCCTCGGGAATCGGCCCGTCATGAGGAAATGACTGCCTGCGTCCACACCTGCCTTTCACATCTAAACTAGCTTGGAGGGAGGCACCTGTCTTCACTTGTCTTCAAGCCGAGAAGAGCCTGAGGCAGGAGGATCTCAAATTCCAGTCCAGCCTGGGCCACTTTGCGACTTAACAGGACCCAGTCTAGGTTCCCACAGAGCGATAACCCACCCACTCATAAGACGGGTAACAGCAATGAGAGAATGCAGTGATGAAACCACATTAAAGCAGTGGTCAGGTCACTAAAATAAGACGTGCAGGGCAGTCGGCAAAAACAACCAAGAATGGGCCCGACGAGGTGGCCCACACCTGTTAATCTCAGCGCTGGGGAGGCTGAGGCAGGAGGATTTCCACGAACTCGAGGCCAACCTGGACTACACAGTGAGACTCTGTCTCAGAAAAATAAAACAAAACAAAAAAAACACGGAGAGGCCAGGTTTGGTGGCGCACACCTGTCGTCCCAGCTCTCAGGAGGCTGAGGCAGGAGGATCGTTGCAAGTTCGAGACCAGCCTGGGCTCCAAAGTGAGCTCAAGGTCAGCCTGAAAGGCATAGTGAGACCCTGTCTCAAAAAGACAAAACGAGGGCGTCCCCCACGTGTCACCTCCGAGGACGGGGGTCCCACGCAGACCCAGCCCCGTCGGAGTCCCCGGGCCCGGTGGAGACCCCTCCCCACGAAACCAGGCGTCGCCCCCCAGTGCAAGCGGGGCGCTCCAGCCCTCGGGGCGCAGGCGGGGGCTGCACAGCCGGGGGGGCAGCCTGGGGTCCCCCTGCACCCCGGGACACACGGAAACCCAGCCCGGGCCTGCAAAAGCCTCCCCGGGGCACTTGCGGGGGTCCCCGGAGCCAGGAGGACGCCCCAAGCCTGGGGGCGCAGGCGGGCGGAGACGGGGAGCCCGGCGGGGAAGGAACGGGAGCCCGAGCCCCGAAGCGAGGAGGACGGTGGGGCCCCGCCCTGCAGGACGCAGCCCGCGCCCCCGCGCGCGCCCCCGCCCGCGCGCTCACAGCCTCCGCCGCGCGCCCGGGGCGCCCCCCGCCGCCGCCTCCGCGCCGCCCTCCGGGGTCTCCAGCGCCACCATCGCCGGCCGCGCTCCGCGCCCGCGCCCGCCCGCGCCGCCGGCGGAAGTGACGTCGGGGGCGGGGCCTCGCGGGGCGGGGCCGGATCCCGGAATCGGCCGCGCCGCGTGCGGAGGGGGTGCCAGGCCGGGCGGGCAGGGGTCCTGCGCAGCCGCAGCCTGGTCCCCGGCGCGCGCCCGCCCGCCCAGCGCTGGAAGGCTGAGGCAGGAGCATCGCCGCGAGTTCGAGGCCAGCCTAGGCTCCAAAGGGAGCTCAAGGCCAGCCTGAACTGCACAACGAGACCCTGTCTCAAAAATAAACAATAAATAACAAAAACCCTGGATAACATTACTCCACCCCTTTTCCGCCCTTCTTTGTTTATTATCTATTCAACAAATATGCATGAGCTACCCCTCGGTGACTCACGAGAGACCCCCTCCCCCACTGGGGGGCGCGGGTAGGGGATAGATGGCCAGGAGCTGCCTGGAAGGGCGGGAAGGGTGCGTCAGGACAGGCAAAGCCTGTGCTAAGTCCTGGAGGCATGGAGATCCCGGGGGAACTGGTTCTCTGAGTTTGGTTTTGTTTGTTTGTTTCGTTGGTTGGCTTGATTAAGTTTGTAGAGGACGCTGGCCTCGAACTGGTGGCCTTCCAAGTGCTACGATGACAGGCGTGCACCACCCTACCAAGCATGCTGTAGAATCTTTTTATTTTTTTCTTTCAATCAGATTTTATTGCTTTTTTTCCCCCCCGTTTGGTACCAAGAATAGAACTCATGACCTTGCACTTGCCAGGAGGGTGCTGCGCTATTGGCATATTTTAGACATACACACTCACCACACTCATCATAGAGAATTTGTACTTGCACGTGATATAACTATTTTCCCCCATTCCTCTGCCTGCCTTTCAACCCCTCCTTCTCTCTCATTTACGAAAGCTTTGTTTCCATTTTTTCCCTTCTTTTCTCACTTTTTTTTTACTTTTTCCTTGTTTCACCCTCCCTTTTGCCATTGGAACATTTTGTTCGTATTTTACAGCACCTTTGGTCCTTATTTACACTTCTGATTTCTCACACCAGAGAAACAATGTGGTATTTACACATGTGAGTCTGATTTATTTCACTTAAGATTATAGTCTCAAGGTGCATCCATGTTCCTAGAAATGTCGCAAGCTTATCCTTCTTTATGACAGAGTAGTACTTCATTGAAATAAAAAACCCTGCATCTTTATCCATTCACCAGTCGATGGGCATTTGGGCTGTTTCCAAGATTTGCCTATTACGAACCGCATTGCTGTAAACATGGGTGCACATCTATCACTGTGGTAGGATGCTTTTAATTCTTTCGGGAAGATCCCCAGAAGGGGAATAGCTGGGTCCAATCTCTAGTCCTAGTTTTTCGAGGAATTCACACGTTGATTTCCCCAGTGGTTGTGCCAGTCTGCACTCCCGCCAACAGTGGAGAAGGGTTCCTCTTTCCCCACGGCCCGGTAGCAAGTGTCAGTGACTGATTTCCTTTGCTTTCTTTTCCTTGGTACCCAGGATCGAACTCACGACCTCATACTCGCCAGGCAGGTGAGTGTGCCGCTGAGCTAAATCCCCGGCCCTTGTCTTTTTGAGACAGGGTCTCGCTATGCCGTTCAGGCTGGCCTTGAGCTCACTTTGTAGCCCTGGCCGGCCTTGAACTCTCAGCGATCCTCCTGTCTCAGCCTCCTGAGTGCTGGGATGACAGGCGTGCACCCCCAGGCCCGGTCATTGGCTGATTTCTTGAAGACAGCCACTCTTGCCGGGGTGAGATGGGCCCTCCTTGCAGCATAAGCTTAAACCCCATTCTTCCAGCCCACGGGAAGTGCAGGGCTCAGAAGAGCCTGCCGAGTTAAGCAACTTGCCCCGTTTTGCTTGGTGGAGATTGCACAGGACAAGAAGACCCGAGCGCGTGGGCAAAGAAAGAGCAAGGAGCGGGAAAGGAGAGAAGCCGGGGACGGACCCAGCAGAGCACAGAGCTGGGAGACTCGAGTAGGTAACTGGGAAGAGGGCGAGAAACGACGGGGAGGGAAACGCGGTGGGGGAGCGCGCCCCCTCGCGGCAGGGATGGGAAGTGCTGGCGGGGGTGTTTGGTTCCCAGACCTGGCTCCTCGGTACCCGGGTACCCGGTAAACGTACAGGAAAGGGGCGGGAGCTTCATTCCAGAGCACACGCCTGCCTCTTGCGTCTCTAATTTCTTCTTTTTATATTTATGTATGCGTGAATTTGTATTCCTGGGGACTGAGTTCACCCCCAGCCCTTTTTAAATTTGTATTCATTTTGACAGGATCTCGCTATGTAGTTCAGGCTGACCTAGAACTCACCGCGGTGATTCTCCTGCCTCAGCCTCCCAAGAGCTTGGATTACAGATATTCACCTCCACACTTGGGTTTTATTTTTATTGATTGATTGATTGATTGGTCTTTTTTGAAACAGGGTCTCTATGCCGTTCAGGCTGGCCTGGAACTCACAGCGATCCTCCTGCCTCATCCTCCCGAGTGCTGGGATGATAGGCGTGCACCACCGCGCCCGGCTTATTGTCATTTGCATTTCGAGTCAGGGTCTTGCTGTGTCGACCTGGCTGAGCTCCAAGCCTCCTCACGTTGGGGATAACAGACCTGTGTCACTATGCCCTGATTCTTTTAGCATTTCTTACTGAGTGACAGCCTCTTTTTCTCTGCTCCATACTATGCCACAATGGCCTGAGTATTTTGTAGCCAAGGGCAGACTGCAGGAGGTCTCTTCGAGGTGACGTTCCCGGGCTACACTTTCGGACATGGGATGGTGGGGTCGAGGTTTCCCCTTTCTGAATCACCCTTCACCTGCAGCCAGAGGCAAGACTCACTCGCGTGCTCTGTGGGTGTCAGCGCCAATTTCCACACTGAGGACGACACCAGCCAGATCTGAGCCGGGTGCTGTGGTGCACACCTGTAATCACAGCTACTGGGAAGGCTGAGGCAGGAGGATCCAAAGTTTGAGGCCAGCCTGTCTCAAAATAAACAAAGGGCTGAGGGGAGTGCAGCCCAGCGGGGGAGCCTCTGCCAAGTCAGACGCGGGCTGTGCCTCACCTGCCCAGAATCGTCCACGGCACAGGGGTCCTGGAACCAACGCTCCCGACCCTCTCCAGGGCGCACCCTGGGTCTCCGTGCCCCCCACCCCAGGCTCCCGCCTGCCCTCCCTACGCCCTCGCCCTCGCCCTGGTCGTACGCACAGGGGCAGATGGGGGAGGGGGGCGCACGCAGCGCAGCCGCCAGAAGGCGGGGGAAAGGCGGGGCGCGCGGTATAAACGCGGGGCGCTGCGCTCGGTCGGTCGGAGGAGCCGTGGAACCCAGCCGCACTGCGCGGCGCCCTGCCCGGGAGCTCCCCGCGCGCCTCTCGTAGCCCCTCGGACGCCCCGGGCCGCGGAGGCGGAGGAGAGCGCGGGGCCATGCGCGCCGCGGCCACGCCGGGGCCCAACGCGTCCTGGGGGGCGCTCGCAGATGCGTCCGCCTGCCCGGGCTGCGGCGCCAACGGCTCGGACGGCCCGGGCCCCGCGCCGCTGCTCCTGGACGCCTGGCTGGTGCCGCTGTTCTTCGCCGCGCTGATGGTGCTCGGGCTGGCCGGGAACTCGCTGGTGATCTTTGTCGTCTGCCGCCACAAGCCGATGCGGACGGTGAGCAACTTCTACATCGGTGAGTGCCGGCCGCTGCCAGGGCGCAGGGACCAGGGGCTCCCCCAGACTCGGCTCTCTCTCTCCTGCAGGGCCCCCCCGTCTTGTCCTCTCTGTACCTTAGACCAGAGGCGGAAAGCGAGGAGCAGAGCGCAGCGGCGCACGTCTGGAACGCCGAGGCAGGAACATCGCGAGGTTGAGCCCAGCCTGGGCAATTTAGGGAAACCTTGTCTCAGAATAAAAAATAAATAAATAAAAAAGGGCTGGGGATGTCACTCAGTGCAAAAGTTCTGGGCTCCATCCCCAGCACACACAAAAAAATAAAAAATAAAAAAAGCCCCAGGATGTAGCTCTGAGCGCAGCGCGTGCCTGGACAGTGCGAGAGTCAGAGTTTGATTCCCGTTACCAAAAAAATTAAAAAAGAGCCGTCGTGGTGGTGCCCATGTGTAGTCCCAGCACTGGGGAGGCTGAGGCAGGAGGATCACTGTGAGTTCAAATCCAGCTTGGGCTACACAGCAAGACCCTGTCTCAAAACAACAAAACAATACCAAAAAAAAAAAAAACGAAAAAAAAAAATAAGAAAAGGGAGGGGGTGGTTGCCCGGGAGACCTCGTCCACTCGCAGAAGGCCTATTGTAAAATTGTTCTGTGGCTCGAACTCTCCTGGTCCATGGAGCGGCGAGACAGCCTCGCCCTCTGCCCGGGGCTCTCTGAGCCTCAGGTGGCCTGTGTCTGCTGGGGTGCACGGGTGTGTGTGGTGTTCCTTCTGGGGTGACTCCGGGGCTATGCCGCTACCCCCCCAACACACATTCTTTTTGACCCCTTAATGTACTTTAGACTGGGATCGAACTCACGGCGATCCTCCTGCTTCAGCCTCCCCAGTGCTGGGATTACAGGCGCGCACCACCAGGCCCGGCTGCTGGGAAGGAGGAAACCGAGGCTAGGATCGAGCAGAGCGCTCAATGCCAGGGCAGGGGGTGCGGCTCGGGGGTGAGCGCTCCGCCGGCGTGCGGGGGCCCAGGACTGCGCGCTCTGCACCGCCGGGGTGGAGGACGAGGCTCCCAGGGCGCCTGCAGAGGACGCGTGCGCCGACTTCTCTGGCGGTGTCGCTGGCTGGGATGAGCCTGGGGCCGGGGAGGCTGCGCCCCACATCCCCTCCCCCGCCCCCTCCCCCTCTGCAGCCAACCTGGCGGCCACCGACGTGATCTTCCTGGTGTGCTGCGTCCCCTTCACGGCCTTGCTGTACCCGCTGCCGACCTGGGTGCTGGGCGACTTCATGTGCAAATTCGTCAACTACATTCAGCAGGTGCGCGCGCGGGGCCGGGGATGGGCGGCCGCGAGGGGCGGGGTCTGGGTTTCCATGGAGATACGCGCGGCTCGGTGATGGGTCCGGAGAGGGAGGTGCAGAGAAGCAGAGCCCTCGTTCCCTCCCCGGACACGGTGGACGGGGCATCGCGGGCTCCCCACCTCTCCAGGTCTCCGTGCAGGCCACGTGCGCCACCCTGACTGTCATGAGCGTGGACCGCTGGTACGTGACCGTGTTCCCGCTGCGCGCCCTGCACCGCCGCACGCCGCGCCTGGCGCTGGCCGTCAGCCTGGGCATCTGGGTGGGTGAGTGCAGCTCGGGGGGCCGCGGGATCGGCGGGGACTGGTCTACGTGCCCTGGGTGCCCCTCTCCCCGGCCTCGGGCGGGCGTCTGGAAAATGGGCGCATGAGGTTTCCTTGCGGAGGCTCACCCAGGAGCCAAAGAGGGGCGCGTGGGGGCCGGTCATCGCAGGACTCTGGGAAGATGAGGCCGGAGGATCTCAACTTAGAACCCAAGCTGGGCCGTTTAGGGAGATCCTGTCTCGCAATGAAACGATAATAAAGGGGTGGGAATGGAGCCGAAGGCAAACACCCTGCGTTCCATCCCCGGCGGCGCGCGGCGCTTAGCAGGCGCGCAATGAACGCAGCCGGGAGCGCCCAGGCGCGCTCGGTCCCCGGGCGGCGGCTTCATCCTGGCGCGTGGCCTAGGCTCGGCGGCCCTGTCTGCCCCGGTGCTCGCCCTGCACCGCCTCTCCCCGGGGCCGCGGACCTACTGCAGCGAGGCCTTCCCCAGCCCGGCCCTGGAGCGCGCCTTCGCCCTCTACAACCTGCTCGCGCTCTACCTGCTGCCGCTCGCGGCCACCTGCGCCTGCTACGGGGCCATGCTGCGCCACCTCGGCCGCGCCGCCGTGCGCCCCTCGCCCACCGACAGCACCTTCCAGGTTTGCACGGAGGCTGGAAAGGTCGCGGGAGG
>RJWT010054344.1:0-10320 GCA_004365215.1 Cuniculus paca
CCTCCCTTGGAAACAGAAAAGGGTCGATTTAGGAGAAACGCAAAGAAATAGTAATGTACGTTGCTACAAGGTTGGCGTGCTTGTGACTTAAAATACAGACATGCTAACTACTTGAAATAAGTTTAAGAAGAGTTTAGAGAAAGTAAAGAGAGATGTTTTCCCCTAAAGGCCCCCCCAGGCATGAGAAACGCCATGCTTTCCACAGAGTATGTCCTGGGCCTCGTCCCACAGGAGCCCGTGGGTGCTGGAGCTTTCCTGACAGCACGTTCCACTTACAAGAAACTTAACATCCAGTTTTGGGAGACGGCAGCTAATTCTTTAAATTTTATCAAGATGCCAACCCGTGGATATGGAGGGCTGACTATGTAATCAAAATGAATTCTTTTTCAAGATTTTAAAAATTTTTTGGAAAAAAAAAAAAAAACAAACCAAGGTGAGTTCAGTTGTTTACAAAGACTGTAACTCCCTTCTAAGTATTCTGAGTACTCTCAGAATGTTAGCGCTGAAGAACTTCTCGGCTAACCTGGGTCAGTCGAGTGAGACCCACTGACAGAAAGCAGCCCGCCTCGTGTCCCCAGCCTGCTAGCAGCAGAGCTGGGCTCACCCCGGCCCTCCCGGAGCCCCCTCGGGCCTCTGGTCTTCATTCATTACTTTCTTGGGATAACCTACCCGCAGGCAACAGTCAAGGTGCCGCTGGAAGTGCCCCTAGAGGCGAGCTCCTCCTCCTCACCGCTGGGGTTGAGACGACAAATGCAGTGGGTGCGAGGTGACACCCCAGGACCAGCACCCGCGTCTTCCGCCCCGTACTCTGCCACTTTCCCTACAATGCCTGTGCTGCCCCCGGGCTTTGCGAGAAGCAAGGGCAGCAGTGCTCCTGCCGCTGATCTTGGCCCCTCGTTAGAAAGCCCGCACCACTACCCGGGTTGCTAGCAGACTTACTTACTGGGTTTATTTTCATTTTTCATAGCTGTCCCAATTAAATCAGAGTTGGCTGTGGAAATTTTGGAGAAAGGTCAGGTCCGGTTTTGGATGCAGGCGGAGAAGCTGTCTGGCAATGCCAAGGTCAACTACATATTTAACGAGAAGGAAATTTTTGAAGGACCGGTAGGTCTCATATGTTTTACACTTTAAAATGTTTTCTCGTAGAGCACACTGCAGATGCCCTGTAGGACTGTGGACAAATTGTCATGAAAACTGCTGGCCTGTGGGGTGCGGCAGTTTACATCTTTATCACATTTGTTTTGTTTTGTTTTGTTTTGTTTTGTTTTGTTTTGTTTTGTTTAAGTGAAGGGAATCCACGGATCGATTGTATCATTTCGTCCAACCTGGAACACTTTTGAGAATGAAAGGGGAAGCTGTTAGTAATTTTCCTAGGACCCCATACACCAAACTGCCCCAGGCAAACTAGGAAGCAGGGTCACCACTTGAAAACTGAGCCGCCCGAATCCCCCGCCCAGCAGCAGCGCAGCACGTGGGCGCGCTCCTCTCCATCTATTCCCCATGAGTTGTTTACAAGACGCGTGTTACCCACGTCAGAAACCCAGCCAACCTGCTGCAGTATGTGGGGAAAATGACCTCTGTATCTGGAGGCTGGGAAAAAGCAGTGCTTTTCACTGCCTTTTTGGCAACAAATGAAGTACATCTGACCGTCAAAACTTTAGACTCAGGGCGGACGGCACAGGACTGGGTACGTCCTGTGGCTTTTTCCTGCTTCTCCGCGTGCACCCATGTCAGCCTGCTCGTGTGGACACAGTTTCTGCAGCTGGAGGTGCAGCAGCCGGGCTCCTCTGCCCTCCCAAGGCTGCCAGGAAGCCGGGTCGGGTCAGTGTCCCCGTGTCCTGAGGAGCGGGTCACAACCCGGCACTCCAGGCGCTGCTGGCGTGGGAGTGAGAAGCTGGAAGGGGAAGGAGGTGAGGCTGCTGCTGCTGCTGTTGGCAGCCCGTCTCTCTGCACTGCGATGTTTTACAAACCCTGAGGCTCCTTATTGAGGGGGACGTATGTAACGTCTCCTCGTGTGCAGTGTGGCCCTTCGCACGTACATAGTGAGTGCGCAGCCAGAACGAGTCACTCGCGTGTCCCCAGCGGCCCACTCCTTCCCTCGTCGTCCCTGCTGTCCTCATCAGCTGTGTGGTCACCACCTGTCCAGGGCAGAGGCAAGAGAAGCCTGATTGGCACCACCTTCCGCTGTGTCGCCAGAGTGCACGTTCAGGTTCCCGAGGAGGAGGACAGGAAGAGCCACTTGTCCACCACCTTGGGGCTGTGCTCTCAGAGGGAAGAAGGGCGAAGCAGGTGACTGGGATCAAATCAAGGCGGACCTGGGCTCGGCTGGAGACCGGCTCCCTGCAGGGCATCTGGGCCGAGATGGCACACAGAGTCAGGCCCGACCTGAGCCTTCATGGTGTCATGTATCTTATGGCAAACCTTTGTCAACGCAGATGGGTGTAGATTTGTGCCCGTCTACACGGCAACCAAGATTCACCTTGTGCTGGTAAAGACAGCTGTCTACACAGAACAGCCTGCAAGGCCTCCTTCAACTCTCGGGAGCAGGGGGTTTCCAAGGCCACAGAGTTTTTATCGCGTGTTACCAGCAGGCGTTCGGGAACTGCCTGCCGCACCCCATGCATGCGTTCCCACCGGCCGCCTGCAGTTTCCTGCTCTCCCCCTCACGAAAGATGATATCACCTGGAAGGGAAAATGGAAATCTGAAGCGAATCATGATGACATTTTATCACATGGGCTAACAAAACTTTATTTAGACTTAAGAAATTATATCACAGACTGTTCAGTGGTGTGGGTCCTATATCCATATAAAATATTCCCTTGCAGGGTACAAGATTCTAAAGAATCTGTGAAAAATATCATTAGAGTTATTATTCTTTGGAGTTTATTTTATTTCACCAGGCTTGTTGTCATCGGGGTAAAATGTCTACCTTACTGCTTTCTCTGTCTGTATCTTTTCACGATAAATGAAGAAATACAAGATGCATATCGATCGAAACACTGGCATAATAGAGATGTTCATGGAGAAGCTGCAGGACGAGGACGAGGGGACGTACACTTTCCAGATTCAGGATGGCAGAGCAACGGGCCACTCCACGCTGGTGCTCATCGGAGACGGCAAGCACTCCTCTGCTCCCTCGGGGGCAGGAAGGGGGTCCTGGGAGAGGGCACTGGAATGGTGTCCTCATCAAATCCCCGTGGTCAAAAGGGAGTTTTCTTTTTTTAAATGCAGGATGGCCTTGCTTTTTTTCCTCCCCAGTTAATACTTCATTTGTATTGGTACGCATTTGCAGAAGATGATTCGTTCCTAGTGGGGAGTTGGCACCTGCACATGACACATCTTAACCTTTTCTTCATCCCCTCCCAGTCTCTTCCCTTCCGCCTCCTCCATCTCCAGGTCTCCTTCCCTTTTGCAAAAGCCCCATCTCCCTGTTTCCTATTATCTGTCTTTTATTTTACCCTTTAATTATTTCTGCTTGGGTTTCTCATATAAGAGAAACCATGCAAAATTCAAGTTTGTGTGCCTGATTTATTTCACTTAACATTATGGTCTCAAGTATATCCTTCTTTATCAAAATACAATTTTTGATTTATACTTCCCATAGCATTTCATTTTATAAAAATGAATATTTATTTAAAAGAACATGAAATTTATCCCTGACTCTCAGGCAAGACCGCACTTAATCACGTATATAAAAAAGGACTTATTCCTAAAATCTTTAACAAAGGAGGTTACAAGACCCCCAAGACCGAATGTATCTCAGAAACAACCATGATACTATTTAATGATGTGCAGGTACTGTAGATGACTTAACTTGAAAAGAAGGAAATGTGCAGAAGTACTGCTTGTCACATCTGTGGATCACACGTTTTAATTAGGCTGCCATAGTCAGCAGCTTCAACTAGTGCAAAAGCCACCAGGGTTTAACTGTGACATTTAAACAAGCAACACAAAGGCTGCCAGATCTGCATCTGCAACACTCAACTCTATTTCAACATTTCCTAGCATTGTGACCTTGGAAAAGTTATTTAACCTTTCTAAGCCTATTTCTTCATATATAAAAATAAAAACAAGCAGGGTCATCACAACGCATGAATGTTTTAATAATGAATGTATATCACTTAGCACCGAAGCTGGCAGGCGCATTATCCTGTTCAGCTCAACTTTATTCTTGTTTGTCTTTCAATTTCTAGTTTATAAAAAGCTCCAGAAAGAAGCTGAATTCCAGCGGCAAGAATGGATCAGGAAACAAGGTAAACTTAGGCAGTGAATAGAAAGAAATACTTCCATTTTTTGCATAAAGTATTCCAGGATTACTTCATAACAAGTTAAAACGCATGGTATCAACTATGTTAAGAACATCTGATAAATAAAAATAATTTAAAATATTTATTATCAAACATATAGACATTAAAATATTTTAAAACTAAATCTGTAATATTTTTCAAGTTGACCTCAAACATAAATCACCTTAGGATTTAAGAATGAGCTTTGGGCCAGGGACATAGCTCAGCGGCACAGTGCCTGCCTGGCAAGTGCAAGGTCGTGAGTTCGATCCCCGGTAAGGAAAGGACAGGACAGGACAGGACAGGACAGGACAGGACAGGACAGGAAAGGGCTTCAATTTTGCATTTGTGATTAATGAGGTGATTGCTTATGTCATTAACATTTTACAGGCCCACATTTTGCTGAGTATTTGAGCTGGGAAGTGACTGGTGAATGTAATGTACTGTTGAAATGCAAGGTAAGAGTGGATGATTTTTAATATTTTATGCTAGGGAAATAAAGATAAGATAGAACAACAAGAGGAAGAAGAAGATCACATTTTCCATCTGTATTTGAACAAAATGATAAGTGACCCATCCTTGCTGTTGAATGTTACAGCTACCATTGGTTTATTAAAAAACATTTAAGCTAAAACAACATAAAAATATGGAAAGGCAAAGTGATTGCCCCTATTCACTACCCAGGACATGGTTAATAAAGATATGGGCTCTTTTTGAATTATAGGTTGAGTATTCCTTATCCGAAGTTCTTTGGAGCAGAAGTATTTTGATTTTTAGTGTTTTTTCTTTTGGAATAGTTGCCTCTATGTAATGCAGTGTGTTGGGGATGCAATCTAGATCTAATGTGAAATTCATTTGTTTCATATACACATAGCCTGAAGGTAGTTTTATGCATTGTTAAAAGACTATAACAGAGTTTCACAGTGTGGAATTTCCCACTTGTGACATCAAGTCAGCACTCAGAAAATTTCAGATTGGGAGCATTTTGGAATTCAGAGTTTGGGGTTAAGGATGCCTACCCTATGTTAATATCAGAAGACGCTCACAATGTTTTGGGTGTGGGGCCATCTCTCATCTAAGTGGTAGATCTATTCCAGACTCATTAGCCTCCATGTTTGGTGATGAGCTTCCTGAATAAAACAACACAACCATGAGAAGAAAGTTTCTGAGAGCCAGGCACAGTGGTACACACCTGCGGTTCCAGCTGCCTGAGAAACAGAGGCTGGAGGTCGCTGGAGCCTGGGAGTAAGAGGCCCCCTCAGGCAATATAGTCAGACCCTGTCTTTAATTTTTTGTTGTTGTTGTTTTGTTTTCATTTAAAAAAAAAGAAAGAAAGAAAGTTTTGGCCGGGGATGTAGCTCAGCGGCACAGCGCCTGCCTGGCAAGTGCAAGACCCTGAGCTCAATTCCCAGTACCAAAAAAAAAAAAAAAAAAAAAAAACTTTGGAGAAGAAACTGTTGCCTACAGTTGCGGTGCGAAGTTGTGATGACCAACAGTAACTCCAAAGCAGAATTATGGGACCCGCATTTAGCATGTGGCTGTCATCCTAAGAGCCAGAACCCAAGCGCCCCCGTTTCTAGCATGTCTTATAAATTCGAAGGAACAAGTTTACCAAAAACCTGTAAGAAAAATTTGTTCTAGTGTCAGCCTCTCTGAAAATTGCAAAACTCCTTGAAAATCCTTCTCCCAGGTGGCTCCTCCTCCTCCCTCAGCCCCTCTGTCCCCTGGCCACCCACTTACTTTCTCATGGGCACAGCCCATCCCTGCTTTCCTGTCCTCCTGTGCCCCGCTGCCCGTGGGAGTTTTGCCATCCTGATGGCTTCCTCAGGAGGACCAGCCCCTCCCCAGTCCTGAGTATCCCAGGGGAGCCCACACGCACTGTTAGCCACTTTCTTCACCGCGGAGACACAACACCTGACACCCACAAGTGGACGGAGGAAAGGTTCATCTAGGTTCAGTTTGTAAAGGTTTCAGTCCACAGTAGCTGGCTCCAGGCAGGGTGGCTCGGCGGAAGAGCATCACAGAGGAGAAACAGTCCATGGCAGGGCAGGCAGGAAGCAGAGGGTGATCAAGGGAGGAGGAGGAGGGCGCCAGATGCAGGCCATGCCCCCCGTGACCACCTCCTACAGCCAGGCTTCACCTCCCAGTGTAACATTCAGTGAACAAATCCACTGATAAACATCACGCCCTCGTGGTCAGATCACCTCCCCAAAGCCCCTTCCAGGCACGCGTGAGGCTTTGGAGGACTTCTAGATGTGGATCACAGCATGCAGGGTAGGGATGCTTGGAGGTTTGGACTTGTGTTGCTTGTCTAAGACTAGAATAGCCTTCTTTCAGCTTCTCTGGCAAAATAGTCCAGGCAGAAGGACCTTGCTCTGTTCTCTTGTACCTCTCTGTTATGTTATTATGGCAATTTACATAAATTTACCATCACTATTGCGGCAGAGTTCATGGCGCATGTGCAGTAACCATTCAGACTCACGGGGCTGTGACGAGCCGCTTATATCCGTCGACTCTGAAGGATTGAGGAAGAGCTGGGCCACCTGCTGCCCTGCAGGAGTCCACATCACAGCTGCTCCCTCTGCCACCCTCAGATGACCGCTCCACACTGGGCGGGTGCGGGAGGCGCAGGGCTTTAAGATGCCTCCTGGCCCCAAAGAGCCAGCACCTCTTGTGGTACCTCTATGCCTGGGCTTTCAGGATTCCCACAAAGGATGTGGTCCAAGTCACAAGAAGCAGGGTGCTCAGGCCCTGAGAATTTCTTGTCCCCCCAAGTCTGCTGCCAAGGACACTTTTTTTTTTCCTTGAGACAGGGTCTCACTATGTAGTCTAGACTGGCCTTGAACTCAGCACATAGCCCAGACTGGCCTCAGACTTGTGGTTCTCCTCCTGCCTCTGCCTCCCAAGTGCTGGGATTACAGGTGTGCGCCACCACGCCCAGCTCAGGGGCATTTTGCCAGCAGCAAAGCCACCCAGAAACCCAGTCACTTCCTCCAGTTCCACAGCCAGCTTCCAGAGTCATGAGAAACATTTGTGTGTGCTGGTTCCACTGTGGTCACACTTATTTTCATGTAAGCATGCATATTACTATGTCTATATCTATTCTTTTCTTGTCTACCCAATACTTTTTTTTTTTTTTGAGATTGGGGCCTCACTATGTTTTTGCCGACTGATCTGGAATTTCCGGGCTCAAGAGATTCTCTTGCCTCAGCCTCCTGAGTGCTGGGACTGTAGATCTGTGCCACTACTTGCCTAGTGATTCCAAAGTTAATTTTTACTGCTGGAAATAGATGCCCTTGGTTTTCATTCATGTGTTGGTACCCCCTTTATTCTAAAGCCCTTTCTCAATTAAGATAGTTTTCAGCGGATTCCCTTAGAAAGCCATGTCCTCTGGTGCCAAGTTCAGTACTTTTTCTTCTATGCTTTGCTACATTAAAACCTACTTAGTTTGCTGGGCCTGATGGTGGATGACTGTAATCCCAAGCACTCTGGGAGGCTGAGGCAGAAAGATAACAGTTTGAGCCACGTGTGAACAACTTGAGACCAAGTCTCAAAATTTAAAACCACTTTTTTTTTTTCTTTTTAGGAAAAGGCTGTGGATGTAGCTCAGGGCAAAGGCCCTGGCTTCAACCCTCAATATAGAAAATAAAAGAACCCTATTTATTTTCATAAGAATAACATTCCATTAATTCAAAAAGAGTAAATATGTTCTTCTTCTAGGTAGCAAATATTAAGAAGGAGACTAATATCGTGTGGTACAAAGATGAGAGGGAGATATCAGTGGACGAGAAGCACGACTTCAAGGATGGCATATGCACCCTGCTGATAACAGAGGTAGGTGCTTGGAGATGTGGATTGCAGTATGTGAGGTCCACCCCCCTCATTCTCCTCCAGAGCAGGAACCAGGGTCTGCATCCATCCCATGCCCCAGAGATTTACAGTATCTACAGGAGCGAAAGCACCCCTCGCTTTGTGATATGCATGGGTCTTTCAGCTATCTAACCTGTACCGAGGGGGACTGTATGATACTTGTTTTCTGAGCCACTTTTCTCATCCTCAAGCAGTTAAGTGGGCCCTTCTTGGTACTTAAGCCTTATGATAGCTTGTTCTCCAGCAGTGTAAAGATAGTCAGATATAATATTCATTGAAATATAAAGTTTTATCTACTTTTAGAGCACAGCTTTCGGGTATATGTCATCATTTACTGTTTAATAAATGAAGGCCTCAGCTGGGCATGGTGGTGCATGCCTGTAATACCAGCACTTAGGAGGCTGAGGCAGGAGGACTGCTGTGAGTTTGAGGTCATCCTGGGCTACAAAGCAAGCTCAAGGCCAGCCTGAACTGCATAGTGAGACTGTCTGAAACACACACACACACACACACACACACACACACACACACACACACACAGGCCTCACCTCAATTATACTCGTAGAGGGTGAGAAATCATGACTGCAAGCTGGGAAAATGACTGTGGAAGGATAAATGTATGAACTATTGGCGGCAGCAGGACGCTTTTTCGGGTTGCTTCGGTGGCAGCTCATAGGTCGAGGGCCTGGAACGTTGCCAGCGCCGCGCCTGGAGCTGCACCGAGCTGCAGTGTGTCTCTGCTCTCCCCTTAGTTTTCCAAGAAAGATGCTGGGTTTTATGAAGTCATCCTGAAAGACGACCGAGGCAAGGATAAGAGCCGGCTGAAACTCGTGGATGACGGTCAGTGCCCGAGTACGGTGTCTTCCACGCACAGGTTGCCAGAATTAAGATTGAGGCTGGGCTGACAAATTCAAGACGCTGATTTTTCATCTGCAGCGTCTAGTTTAACTGAAATTCCAGCAGGGTGAACTATTGTTGTTGTCGTTTTCGTTTTTCCAAAGTACTTCACTTTTGGTCTTCCTGGAAGCTGAAAGTGTACTTTTGATCCCGGGAGAATTTATAATTTACAGGTGACTAAGGGGTCTGTTTTCAATTTAAATCTTCGCTTTTGTTTCAACTCTATGCCAATGTTCCAGGATCAAGGGGAAAAAACAAACAAACTTCAGTGAAGAGCATGTTGAAAACTAGCCCAGGGTTAGAGGGGTAGCCAGAAAGATTCATATACAGTATTTGAAATCTTACAGTTATTCGCAAGGCAAGAAAGGAATTTCCATTTTTCAGAGACTACCTGGGACACATACACCAAGATAACAAAAACCTCCTTGTGACCCCAAAACCCTCAATTCTGTTTCCGAACAAGATCCATTACGAATATTACTAACAAACAGCAGAAAGCTGTCTCTGATGTCACCTTCCTACTCTCGGCGAAGCCACGGCTAAAGGTTTACTGGCCAAAGTCACTGTTAGGCTGTGGAGGGCCGGGCAGCCTTGATGGCTAATTCACCATGAATTGATGACACGGATCAGAAAGCATCCGGGCATTTGAGCCAAGGCGTCCTGGGACTGAAGACGAGAACCCTAAAGCCAAGACCCTTCCTGGAAATCTCACTGTGACTCTTTCTGTAGAATGCAGATGTGGTACTAATCACAAAGAATCGGGAAAGAAAATGTCACAGAATGTCAAAGCAGACAAAGATCTTTTACAGCCTGATAAAAATTTGAGTTATTTCCCCTGAGAGCACTAATTAGCAATCAATCAACAAATTGTTCCCGTCATCAGACAGGGGAGTTTTAGAGCAAACAGTTTGAGATTTGCGCAGGTAACTCAGCACATTCCTGCTAACATCTGGCTTTGAACCTTTCTCTTCAGCCTTCCGAGAACTGATGAGCGAAGTGTGCAGGAAGATCGGTAAGCCGACATTTTCTCACGCACAGTGCTTCCCTGTTCTGCCAGGACAGACAGACATACAGGTGCGTAAGACAGGCCGTTCTCTTCTTTCAGCTTTGTCGGCCACAGACCTGAAAATCCAGAGCACTGCTGAGGGCATCCGGCTGTACTCTTTTGTCACCTACTACCTGGACGATTTGAAAGTTAACTGGTCCCACAAGTAAGTAAATGGAAACGCACTCGCCCTGTCGAAGTTCTTTCTCCACCGGAGACAG
>RJWT010054345.1:0-10269 GCA_004365215.1 Cuniculus paca
TTTGTTTTGAAGTTCTTAATTGCATTCATTGTCTTATTTTTATTGTTTCTATTCTGGTCTGTTCTGTTTGATTTTTACTACATCCAAAGTTATTTGCAGCTATTTTGAAGACATTGAAAGGCATTATAGTAACTATTGTTGATTTTGTAATGTTTTGAAGGCCTATATCACTTACACTGGTGTGTTTTGATTGGTTTTATTCTGTTTTATCCTCTTTAAAATAAACTAAAATAATAAAATAAAAAAAGAGAAGGCTCACACCTGAGAGCTTGCTTACATGTGCTCTGAGAAGGCAAGAACATTTTACCCATAGTCCAAAGAAAAGGTAAATCTACTAAAAGAATGGTGTGCAACTTCTCAGTAATAATGGTGTTAGGAGTTTTGTGTCTTTTCAGCTAACTAAACTATTGCTTCCCTCATTAGACTATTCCACTGTTCGTTTGACAGCTAAGGTTCCAACTTACATGAATTGTTAGATGTGAGGTATGTGTGTGTGTGTGTATGTTCGTGTTGGTCTGTGGATGCATGTGTATAGATCAGTAATGTATCTGGGAACAGATAGCAAACCAGCCTACTTTCTTTGCATTATAGCAGAGGACTAAAGATGTCCAGGAATGGAAAGAAATACTGATGGTATTCCAATGTGCTGCTCTCTAGCGTCCATCCTTGTGGGAGGAGCAGCTGCCACTTCACGTTCTGAAAATGAGTAAGTTGGTAAAATTGACATGAAGCCTGAGATTCACAACTTCAGTCCTGAGGTCACTGTGAGATTGGCAACTGGTGGAGGTATCCAGAGAGGACCAAATGACGAGCGGATGCATGCTGCACTGCTGAATATACATCAGTAGTCTCCTGCTGCAAGAATAGGGAGACTACTTAGCATTTATATGGAACTTCTTGATCATTAATTAGACAATCCGCATAACTCCCCAATGAGAAGACTATTTTTAGTTCCTTTCTGTTTCTAGACAAGAAACCAAATGCATAATGAGGTTAAGTAACATGCCCAAAGCCAAACATCAAGTCGGTAAATCACAGAAATGTGGTGGCAATACAGGCTTTCTAGATTCCTATTTTTATTAGTTCATAAATGCTACTTGGTCTTTAAGGAAAGATGGGCACGTTGATCTTCACACAGAAGAGACCCTTTATTGCAGCAATTGGTCTATTTTTCTAATGAGACCTGCTTGAGGAGATTTTTCGGACTCAAGAATTGATGCTTTTGTTCATTCTGAAAATCTAAACCTGGACTAGCACCCAATGCAGCAGCGATGCGGAGCTCCTGCAGCTGAGGTGCAAGTAGTTAGTGCTCCACCTGCCCAACTGAACCCATCAGTTTTTGCACATGGAGATTTCAGTATTATATTTTGTAAATGGAAGAGTTGTAGCTATTAAGGGTAAGAAAGGGTTCAATAGAAGGAAAGGGAGGAGCACAAATAATAGAGTTCACTTCTTATCCAGCTACTTGGACATAGTTTGTGTTCTTGAAGCTTGAGGGGTGGGGACCAGAAACTGAAGAAAGAATTCTTGAGGGCTTGTGAAATTCTGCCTCAAAGATTATTGCTGCAAGGTCCAGCTGACCAGGAAGTGTTCAGAAAAGGAGGAAGTCTTTTCTTCTGTTCTTCTAGTATTGAAAACTTTGGGGACACTTGGTCAAAGTGGCTATTGCAGAGACGTTGGCCTCCTTGTTATAACACCATCAGCGAGTCAGTTTTAGGCTTCTCTAAGCTGCTTTAAAGGTGATATTATCAATGAAAGAGAGCAGGAGTAACAGAAGAGAAACTGAGAAGAAGTCTGCCATGCTTCTGGTTAATGGACTAATGTGAGGACATCTTTTCAAGGATTCCCAGAAGCACTTGGCAGGCATTTTGAGGACATGCAAATTGATTGCTTAGAGTCGCAGCACAAATGTGACCATGACCTTAAGTTTAGGGAAAAAAGCTAGCAAGGATTGGGACCATTTGGTTATAACCATTGCAATATTTCCTCTTTCATTCTTCCATTTGCTTCACATTTTGCCTTCTTTCTGACCCCTCAAATTAATCATGATCTTTTTCAAATTTCAAAATGAGCATCAGTTCCATTTGATTGATGTTTAATGATGATGCTTTATAATTACATCTGAGAAGATGAAAGAAAAAATCAGATCAGACTTTCTTGGTTAGAAACGTTATTACAACGTGGTGGAAGAAGAAAAGAACACAGTTTCAGGCTCAATGGGCCTAAATTCAAATCTCAAATCTGTTATTTTTAAATTTACTGATGCATATAATTGTATATATTTGTGCATAGAATATGTTGTTCTGTTATATGTGTATACATTATGTAATGATCATTTGATCAGCACTATACTCTTGGACTTCCTTTTAACTCACTTGGCCTAAATTTCTTTAACTAGTAAGTAGGAACATAATGTTACCTTCCTTACATACATATTCTGATGGTTGAATGAATGAAGTATGCAAATGTTTTGCAAAGCATAATTTATAATTTATGATTGCTACTTTTTATGATTACAACCCATGAATTACCCCAATGAAAAACTGTAAGAAGCAGATACAGTAGTGACATGGATTGTATTTGTCCAGATCCTGGCAACAAATAAATAGGTCCCTCAAATCGGTTTATCTGAAGAGATTTTAAGAGGAGCTATTGACAAAGTTGTGGGCATTCTGGAGGGACCCTAAGTGATAGTGTAGTACTCTAGGGTTGCTAAGGAGGAGAATTAGTGACTTCGGACTGAAGGGTGGGAGAAAGTAAGCAATGACTGGATGCTAGAGACAGCTGCATGAGAAAATTGGCCTGGTAGCTCTTCTGAGCTAAGGTTGATAGAATTAGCTGGCCCTTGGCATACTTCAAAGAGTAAATGAGGGAAGTCAACACCTTGGCATGAGTTTCTTTCCTATTCTAATCTCTTTCTAGCTCTTCAGGGGGTAGGGGGCAAATGAGTCCACTAACATTCCATTTCAAGATTTTAGAACACAAAACATAGACCATATTTCCAGATTTCCCTAGGACAGTACTATTTTGTACTTTTGCTAGCTTAGAAATCAATAGACCTTCTTGTTATACCCAAGTGTTCCATTTTTTGACATCTAAGTATGCCAACAAATTAAATGGCTATTTTATCTGTAATGGCTCGCTTCTTGGAGTGGTAACAGGATAGAGAAAGCAGTTAATGAATTTGAAGTAGAAAACAGAAGAAACGCTAGCATGCGAGGGCAATCAGGCTATGATACCTGTCGTTCCACTGATTGCCAAAGTTGATTTGACTGATCTAGATGGCTAGGCAGGTGTCCCCTTCCTCCCCCACCACTCCATGTGTGCCCCGCCTGCACCTGAATACTTGGCCAAAGGGAGTGACCATACCAATAGAGGACTTTCCTCCATCAAGGGTGTACCAGTCACTGCACCCCCCTGCTAGAACCTCAAACAAGTTCTTAGAAGAAATTTTACCCATAGTTTTTGCAGAAATAAAAATTTAGAGGCTAAGCAGCCTTCCCAAGGTTAAACAGTTAATGATGGGCAAGATGATGTTGAATCTGAAAGTTATAGTTTAATTTCAGAAGTTAAACTCTTAACTATTATTACAAAAGACATTTGACTTGCAGAGCATATGTAGGTAGAGGGGAATAAAAAGGCTTTTTTTTTAGGTATAGGGGAATAAAAAGACTTAGCAGCTCATAGCCATGAGTATTATTCAGAATTTTGGCTCTACTAGTGAATCCAATATAGCCAGATGTCGTAGTTTGTCTTTATTGTAACATTCTGCTCACATGAGGATAACTTCTTTTGGTAACACAGGCTGGATCTGCAGCTCCTGTATAAGAAGGATTTCTTGGATGGCCTCCTTAAAGGAGTATATCAAATTTCCTCATTTCTACAACTATTAAATATATTAATCCAATACTCATATAAATAGAACACCTCTGGTTCACTCTATGATTTTGCTCTATTTCAGTTAATTCTCCACAGATCTTAGGTGGAATGAATCTTCCTAAGGACTTACACATTGGGCAATAAATGGAAACGAAAGCAATATAGAAGCCTGTGGGTATTTTATGGTTTTGACTATTTTCAAATGCATTGCCCTGGAGATGGGTAAGTTGGTTCCTACAGTGTAACAAAGAGTCTCCCAGAACTTTTCAAGGGTCTCTGCTTTCTCCCAGACTATCTGTTGAAGACTGGATCTGGGCTATCCATGTCAATCGTAGTTCATCACAGGAAACTGGCATATTTGAGAACTTGTTTATGTAAACCCAGTAGAGTGGGACTGGGGATGTATCTCACTGGATGAACATTTTCCTAGCATTTGAGAGGCCCTAGGTTTGATCCCCACCATTGCAAACTAAATAAATAAATAAATAAAGTAAATAGAGTAAGAGAGAGATTACACAAATTTGTTCTGAAACAATTCGACATCATTACCAGAAAACTTAAATGAGCATTTAATGCTCTTTGCTTGGAAAAAATTATGCAAATGCCTGATACTTAACTTTCGGAAGCTTATGCTAATTTGGTTACATATGAAATTCACACATAAATAAAAACATAAGATATTGCGGAAGATGTGGATGGGACCAAAGATAATATGTAGATAAGATATACCTTCAGAAATACATCTATCTATCATCTATCTAGAGAAAAGCCTCAAGTCATATACATACATATATATAAATTTTATATATGTAATATATGCATATTCATTGTACAAGTGGTCAATTTTTGTTAGACAAAACAAACTGGAAGATACTTATCTGGGTGCCAACACCATACTTCCAACTGCCTAAAAAGTATCTGTACTTGGATGATCTATGATCAAAGCATTCTTAACAGAACTAAAAGCAAACCCCTCTTCTTCTAACTATATCTCTTTCCTGACAGAAGTCCAATATTCCAGAGATGGGGGAGTTTTTGTCCAAGAGTCATCCAGCATTGTATGAGCTCCTCAGTTCTCAAAAGTTCATTGCAGCAGTTACTTAGACTGTTGTCATCTGCAGGACAAACTGGGTCCAGAACATGTAATAGCAACCTGAGATGCGCGAAGAAGGAAAACAAAGTAGCTGGCAACGTTAAGGTGATCCTAGAGGTGGTTCCCAGGTATTAAAATAAGGTTGAAAATCAAGTGTACAGTTAGGCTATTATTTGAAGGAGAAGGTCCAAGTCTGAGGGAATTGGAACATGCAGAAAATACAAAATGGAATTGAGTAGGTTGTCAGTTGTAATTGTGGGTTGCCGAGTCACTAACCGTTGGCTCCACATACACACTTTATACCTGTATAACATTATCTAAGGGTCCAATAACCTCATTACAAACCAAATTATCTGAATCCAACAATATCTGAAAAGAAAAATAAAAAGTCTTTTATCTTTCCCTCTTAGGTTAATACCTGATAATATTCCTATCTATTTCTTCATCAATTATTCCCATATCCCTTCTATGGGAATAGAAGATCTCACTCCCACATATCTTCGGTCTCTCTTTCCTCATGGTCTTTCTTTCCATACTTATACTAAGTTGCTCTGAGTTCTTATCAACTCAGTTGCCCCTTCAAGATTTGTGATCCAGTTTTGCCTTTCAATGCTTAACGCTTTTTTTTTTAATAATGTGCTCTCAATGTTTGATTTGGTTCTCATTCTTTTGTCACCTGGTACTATATGACTTTCACTTTCACTCATTTACTGAAAGCAACATTCCATTAAAGTCACTGCAGGCTTCCTGATTGCTATATTCAGTGATATTTCTCAGTCATAATCTTAACTCACTGTATGTATGTCCAACTGACCCATTCTCCAGAAAACCTCTTATTATCTGGTTTTAAAATTCAATTACTGTGAGATCCTGAGTTCAAGTCCCTGTACCCCTCCAAAAAATAAGTAAATAAATAAATAAAATAAAATAAAATAAAATAAAATTACCTTTATTCTCTTGCTATTTTTTCTCTTTCAAAGTTTTTTTTTCCTTTTCTCTTAGCCATTAAATGCTTTTATTCCTTAGTCTAAGATCCAATCAGTAGCCCAAATCTTCTATGTTATCAATCTGGGTAATCTAATATAATACCAAATATTCAATATTGTCACCCCTCTGTGGGCAGATTCACCCATAGCTTTGGCTTTACGTCTAGGTTCCAGGAAAATATTTTATTTGCCTTTTAGACATTTTCATAATAATGACGTATCTGCATCTCAAACTCAGTTATGTCTTCAGTAGAATTCATTTTGGACTTCCTAAATCTAACTTAGTTCTGTATTTCTATTTCAGTTCAGGATATTACAACCTACTCACTATACAAAAAAAGAAATCTTAGTTATATAAACGCCACTTTCTCGGTACTCAACTTTATGTCAAATTAATAATCAGGCCTTTAAAATCTTACTTTCATGGGGACTCTTAAATTGTGTACTCCATTATGACTAAAATTCACAGGGAAGTTTACTCCAAACTGACTTTCTCATCACCAGGGTCTCCTCCAGAGCCTTCCCTCAATCCACCTTGAATGCAGGACTATTATCATTTTCATGCATGAATTTCATCAATTAATTTCCCTACTTAAATACTTTCTTGATGCCTCATTGCTTTCTTGGTAAGGTCTGAATTTTCTTTATGAGACTTAGATCTTCCCTCATTTTATACTTCTCATACTTATTATATTATTTATACTCACTGTCTTCTTCCCAGAACCAATCATATGTTCCTAAAGTTTCTAACTTTCTCCAATGGTCATTTTTCATAGTCACAGTGCATCTCCATAAAACCTTGCCTGATTACCATAGATAAAACAAATACTTAATCCTTCAGCATAGCCTAAATACTTTTTTGAGCTGTATTTGCTCATTTGTGTCTATACTTCCAGTCCACATTCATGAAGCACAAGACTGCTTTATCTTGTTTTTTGTAATACATACATTATAACCTTATACATAAATATATGTAATAGGTACTTATTCTATTGATTTAGTTTTATTGTTGTTTCTTTTAAAGTAGGTATTGAACTTTTCACTCTTTTTTATTCCAGTAATACTTCCCTCAATGGAGGATCTAGTCACTACCTACCTAGTTTATTAGTTTTGTGAACTTTCTCTTTCAACCCATCTCACATAAGTCACTCTTTTTATTATGTTACTCCCAACACTCAGGTCTGAAATGGCCTTGACTGGATTTTGCACCAAATTCAGACTGTTCTGCCCATTCTGTGCAGGTCATCTGAGCTCTCCATTCTTCCACTCTCCATCTAAACTTCCTGTTACTCCATAAATGCATTCTTCATACTGATTAGAACCAGTTCCTCAACAAATTCCACATGTGCCATGCTATTCCTACTTTCCTGCCTTTGCTTATTATGTATTGTACAACTGGATTATCCAGCATTCAAGTCAGGCAGTCTAGCTCAAATTTCATGTTCTCTGTGAAGCAATATTTTGTATATAACTATTGTACTTAAAATTGGTATTCTAAGTGAACACATATTGTTTTATTATTGCTATAGTTTGGTTAGTTTTTCCCAACTAAATTATAAGCTTGTGAGGACAGATACAGACAAATGTAAAATCTATATTTTTTGCCAGCTCTTGTTAGTACACTGTTGGTTACATAGTACTTAATATTTGATTAGGAATAGTTAGAGATGAGCTACCATCCTCTAATGCAACAAGATAATATAACTCATATAATATTTCATGAAAATGCACATAATGAGTGGCTTTTAGAAGGGTTAGCATGGTACAGAGTGATACATCCTCCTCAAGAGTCAGGTAGACACAGTGTAGGACCAAAGAAGCATTCAGCAAAATCTGTCTCGCTCAATGAAAGGGTTTACTGTGCCAACCTCATCTGCTGATCTCATCAACCCTAATTATAGTCAACTAATTCCATTAGTTTCTTAAACCTATTTCAAGAGAGAATGCATTATACTGAGCAGCCATCATCAAGTAATAGAGTTATGCTCTTTCTTCATCAGCTTGCATTCTAGCCAGTCAAGCAGAGAAAACATTTGCATTAATGTTCTCATAGAAGTGTACAGTTTTCACTTTTTAAAACTTTCTTTCCTTTGTCAATTATGTTGGTCTGTAAAAGCACAAAACAGGCATGTTATTTATCTGCTGACATTTAAGAGTGATGGGCAGAATAACATAAATGGAGAAGATTTTATTTCAAGCCATCAAGGAAGAGTCAGCCTTGATTCTGCAGAGTTATTAGCTGGAGGTAATAGAGAAGGAAAGGTGTAGGCAATGCTGTAATTGCTGTCATTATGCTGTTACGCAGAACATTGTGCCCCTGGGCTATTTAAAAATATTTCTACCATCCAGAAAGCCACTGTTATTGTATACTTCTCAGAGTTCTGAAGCAGGTTAACTCGAAATTTAACATGAGGATTAGGATGAGATTAAGGTGTAGAAATAAGGAAAGCAAACGTATTGTCTATTTATCTACACTTTGGCAGGTGACACCGGTGAGAGAGGTACTAACCAGTTGAACCTCTTATTGGCAAACCTGAAAAAAGCGTTAAAGGATAAATTTCAAAACAAGATAAAATCTCATACATAGATACAAAATGAACATTTGTAAAAGATTTTATTTAATTCCTTCATGCAGGTACTGGTCAGATGCCCCAAACTGTTTAAAGGAAAACCCAAAGAACAGGTACATTTATAGGTAAGGAGAGTCCCTAATGCTGAGAGAAAGAAAGCAGACTCGGAAGGTCAAATGTTGCATAGTTTCTCTCCTATGAGAAGCCCAATGTATAAGTAATTTAAAGAGTGAAATGAAAGGTAGACAATAGGAAACAGGGAGGTAGACTTGGTGGAGATGAGAAGGGGATCTGTGGGTGAGAGGAGGTAGAAGGGAGGCAAGGGGATAGGAGAGTGAAAAGGATCAGGATGCAATATGTAGATGTACAAATTCTAAGCATGAATGTGTTTCTTATGTATTGCAAACATATACTACAATTTTTTTAAAAAGGTATAAACAAAAGAGTGTGTGTACAAATGAAGACAAAACTAGCTCCTTGTCAAGGGACCAGTCAGCTCAAAATCCAATGGATAGAATTTGCTTGTCTCTTGCTAAGAATGAGTTTTCATTTCTCCCAGTTGTCTACAACCTACATGTTTTAACATAGCTAGCCTAGAATCAGAATCTCATAGCTCAAAAGTTTAATAATGCATGGTTTTCTCCAGAAGCGCTAATATTTCCCTGCAAAATACTTCTAGGGCAATATGTGAAATATAACGTGCTCTTTCTGAATTGAGCGGTGAAGATTTGTTTTCAAAACTTATAAGGATATAGCATTAGAAATGATTCTAGGTGAATGTTAAATGCTCACCTAAAACCCCAGATCTTGTCTGAAGTTTATTCATAAAATAAGTTCTGTATGTACATCAAAGCTAAAAAGACTTCTCAGCAGATGGAAGTGGCCTGAAATGTTCCTTTCTTACCATTTCATTGCTTTTTCTTTTTTTCTTTCTGTTTCTTTCTTTCTCTTTCTCTTTCTCTTTCTCTTTCTCTTTCTCTTTCTCTTTCTCTTTCTCTTTCTCTTTCTCTTCTCTTTCTCTTTTCTTTCTCTTTCTCTTTCTTTCTCTTTCTCTCTTTCTCTTTCTCTCTTCTCTGTCTCTCTCTCTCTCTCTCCGTCCCCTGCTCTCAGTTGCTGTTATCCCCGTATCTTTCATCTTAAACATGTTGCTGAAGAAGGAGAATGATAGGGAGGTGGGAGTCTGGCCCTAGCATTTTAGCCACTCTTAACTGGATGGAAGGGTCTAGATAAATTGCTTACTCACACCTAAAAGCTATTTACTATGCCTCTCTCTTCCTCCCCAGCCTCCCACAACACAAGGATAAGCTAAGTTGTATTGCTTACTTCAGCTGACAAAGCTTACTGTATCACAAAACTAGAAAGAACTTTGAATATGCTCTCAGACATTGCATAAATTCCTCACCATATTCTCAAATGCAGGTTGTTTGTGGCTGCCTCTCCTTAGTCTCCTCACTTTCCCAGGGTTCCCCCTTCAGACATAGATCATTCTCCTCCTATCGTGTGCTTCCTTTGCGTTCTTTCAGAGGTCACTTTCTAGACCGAGGAAGTTCACTGCGGACAGGAAGAAGCTCACTTTAATAACGAGGAACAGTAAAGTAAGGCCTGCCCACATCTATTATAGGGCCCGCTTTTAGAACTACGAGCTAATGGTTGAAAAAATCAAAATAGTATTTAGTGATGTGTAGAAATATATAAAGTATCAACATTAGTGTTTAGAAACAAAGTTTTATAGAACACAGTC
>RJWT010054346.1:0-10296 GCA_004365215.1 Cuniculus paca
GAGCCACAGCCGCCGTCCAGCCGCAGCCGGAAGCCTCACTGCGAGCGAGCGCATGGGGCTTCCGGCGCGGGCTCTGCTGGACTAACAAGGGCCCGACCAAGCCCCAGAGGCCGGGAGAGGCGCCAGCGCAGGCGCAGCCCGGAGAACTGGGTTGTTCTATTTTCTTTTATCCCAGCCAACAGATGCAGCTGGTACCACAAGACAACAAACGCAGAAGAGCCATAGGCAGCACGGATCTCTCAACTCATTTCCAAGGCCAGAACTGCCAGCCAAGCCCTGCAGGTACTGAAAGGATACCGGTCAGTTCTCACTGATATTTACCTTCAGATTTCCTTTAGAGAAAAGTTTCCAGGCTTGTAATACAACAGAACCACAATAATCCCCAAAGCTAGGAAGGCACAACATGCTTGATGTCTGTTCAACTCCTACTCATCCTTCAAAACCCACTTCAGAGTTACCATTCATCTGGGAAACTTTACCCAGCATCTTCAGGCAAAGAAAGTCTCCTTAGTAACTCAGATATCCCTCCTCCTGTCAAAGTCGCATCATGTCATTCTCATTCATCGCCTTCCTTTCCGTGTGGAAAGCGAAGTAAGGACTGGGTTTCTTTATCTTTGACTTCCCCAGCGCGATGTCATCAATCAGGGCCCTCCTGGGCTCTCCCACACACTTCCCGGAAGAATGAACTTAGGCAAAACGCTGCACTAATCCCTGAGGGAAATGAAACGACAAGGAAAGCTGAAGAAGATCGCAATTTAGAGAAGCAAGATTTACACCCACGAAGGTCTCAAGCATGATTAAATAAGAAGAAACCCACGAACCCTGAGAGCCCCAATCTGGAGTTCACAGCGTGCCAGGTGACGGAGGGGGAGGGGTGTGGAAGGAGAGGTCATGCAGTTGCTTGGCTGGCGGGGTCTGGAGCAGGAGCACTGGAGGCCCAGGGCCATTGAGAAGTTCTCGTCATACGCATTAAACATCCAGTCACCGCTGGATGTTGGGGTGGGGTGCCTTTCTCACCCAAGTCCTCAACTAATTAAAACAGATGGAGCCAGGTAAAGTAGCACACGCCTGTGATCCCAGCATTCGGGAGGCTGAGGCAGGAGGCTCTCAGCAAGGTCAAGGCCAGCTTGGACTACAAAGTGAGTTAAGGGCAGCCTGAGCTACATAGCAAGATCCTATCTCAAAAAAATCAGAAATCAGTCAATCTGTGTATCAAACATGGGGTGGGTGTAGCTCAGTGGTACAGCGCCTGCCCAGCATGCCCAGGGCCCTAGGTTCAATGCTTAGCGTTGGGGGCAGGGAGGGGACAGAGACGTAGAGGAAACTGATGTAAATGTTAGGGGATCTCAGGCCAGCATCTCCCTACCGAACCCCACCGCTGAGCAGCTAGCAGTGGGCCCAGACCACATTGGAGAGCTAAACGCCCAGGAAATCCCATCCACGGCCCTCGGCTGGCCACAGGGACAGACAAGGGGGCGGAGTGACCCCTGCGCCTGTGCAGTGTGCGGACAAAGTCACCAACCACAGTGGAACTCGGGCAGCGATGCCTCAAGGGCTGAAGACACAGGGACCCCAGGCCCGGAGAATGGGCGCACGTGCGTCTGAGGAGCAGGAACGAAAGGCCCCCCGCAGCCTCGGCTGGGATAGGGACGCGTGGGGCTGCCCCTGCCAGGTGCGGGACACAGCTGTAGCCCGCACGGTCACGGCCACAGCCACACGACACTCGAGAGGACAATCTCTTCCGCACAGCTCACAAGGCGGCTGGAGAGGACAACACGTGACTCGGGGAGGGAGACACCGGCTGGCGGTGTCCGGGACAGGAGGAGGAGGCAGGGCAAGGCGACAAGGGGCTGTGAAGCAGAGAAACCCTCATCACCCCGCTGGGGCCCACAGGGAGAGTGGGTGCGGCCTGGGGCTTCGCCAAGACGACGAGGGGCAGCACAGGGACGCTGGGGCGATGGACACCCCCATCTTACCCCATGTTAAGCAAAATGACATTTTTACTTTTCTTAAACTTGAGAAGGAGCCTGGAAATTCGTTTAGGGTTAAATCCCTCACATATATTCACACAGATTGTCGGGTCCGCAATCGGAAGAACACGCCAAACACGAGCGGAAGTACCGACACCTGTCACAGCCGGCAGGCGGCCCCACCGGGCAGGGCCACCCAGTGAAATTAACCCTTTGTACACCTTCTTTGGGTTATCTGATCCCGCGGGGACAAGCGCCTTCCCTCCCCCTCCAGCTGCCGCATCGCCATGGAGACGATCGCCATCAGCTATCATAAATAAAAATACCCGGCTACACAGGCCCGGGCCACATGCCACCTGGGTGTTGTGCTGACTCATTCAGTTTGATTCTTCCCGTTCTGAGAACACCGGCCCTGCCGGACACCTCCTCAGAGCCAGGAGCCACCCGGACCTGCTCAGGGTCGGGCCTGTGCCCATGGGGGGTGGCTGCCCCAGCTGACCTGCTGTCCCCAGCATGGAGCCGAGCAGAAACTGTCTGCCCCAAAGGGCAGATGCTGGGAGACAAAGATGCTCTACTCATCAACCTGCCCTGCAGAAGCACTGAAGGAGATCTGCCAGCGTATGACCCCTTGGACTCAGCATTCAGGGCCCCCCAAACTGGTCCAGTCAGCCTTAACGCAGGTCCTGCCCCAAATGTGGAAAATCCTTCATAAAAGGGCTTCCAGGAGCCCAGACCTCTGGGAACTCGACTCTCTTCCCAGTCCTCCAAACGTCCCCGTTAGGAGCAGAAGCTGGAGTCCACTGAGGAGTCTCCAGCAATCGGCCGATGGCCTCTTGAGCCACGAGATGGTGGCGCACCCGGTCCACATGTCCCCGGGGAGCTGCCGCCGCCACTGCCAGCCGGCATGGAAGAGCACAGGGCTGCAGCCATGGTCCCGTTCGGAGGGTTCTGGCTCCATGAGCCCAAGCGGGCTTCGCATTTGTGGCAGCCAGTCTGCTTCCAAACGCAGCATCCGGGAGTCAAAACAGCGCATCCACTTTGCAGCTCTGCGTTACACTGTTAGAAACAGCGGGGAGGGAATGTTCCGGGTGTGGCCCCAAAAAGTTAAGAGGTGGCCCAAAGCCCTCAGCCCCACCCACCAGTCAATTTCATCTGAAATAAACCACCCAAGACAGGTCTGTCCTGGGCCATCGATCTGGGCCTTGGACCTTGTCACAGTCACTATGGTGACGTAGTAAACTCCCCGTCTCGGTGCCACCAGAGCGTGACCGCAGCACCGTGTCCTTGGGTTCCAAGGTCAGGCGTCAGGATGGGGACACGGGGGAGCGGCTGTCTCTGCCCCACAAAGTCTGGGGTCTCAGGGAAGAGCCCCACACTGGAGGTGACGCAAATGGCTGAGTCTGGGGACAGCTGGGGACAGACACTCTGTTTCCAAAATAGCTTCTCCATGCACGTGCCAGGGACCTGAGCCAGGAGGGCCGAGCTCCGGGGAGCCACCAAAAATCCAGACTCGGGGAGGAGGCACAGCCCCTCCAACAGCTAGTGACCGGAACCGCGCGGCACATCCCAGAAGAGGCTGCGTCTGCGAGGGCCCTGCGCAGAAACCCACAGGACGGCGGGCATCCACAGATAACTCAGGAGCCCGCCCGACCCCAGCCCTAGCACATACAACTGACACAGCAGGTGGAGAACCTCTAACCAAAGGTCAAGGGCGGACCACAGTGGGGACTACTGCACGAGTCTCCTCGGTTATATGCCCTTCCAGAAACAGTGACACGGGAATAGAGGGGAGGCCGCCTGGCTCTCATGGCAACCCCGACAGCGGCCGCGGGAGTGCAGAAGACACTTGGAGACAGCACCCTGACTTCCTGCAAATCACAATAACCACCTGCTGGCAGCGAGCGTCAGAACCCCATGCGCTGCTGCCGCTGCCGCTGCCGCGGGCAGGAACATCAACAGATCGTCTTTGTAAAAAGTAATCGGGCAACACAAATCAGAACACTGCCAAACACTCGCATCCCTCACCCAGGAACTGTGCTCCTCAGAACATGCAGGAAATAATCAGAGATGCAGGAAGATGCACGGCAGGAGACCTACCACGGTGAAGCATTAGCAATGGCCTCTCTCTCGAAATTAGATGGTGAAATGAAGCATGACCTTTCGATGGAGTACTATACAGCCTTCAAAAACCATTCTTAAGAATGTTTACAGACATAAAAACATGCTCATGATCTCATGCACAGGTAAAAAAAACAAGATGCCATCTTCGTGTTGAAGATAAACACCTTAGCACAGAAATGCGTGTGTGTTTACATGTGTGCATCCTTAACACCTATAGTACAGAGACCAGGGGAGGTATATGCCCAAAACTGGGAGACTTTTCCTGTATCTGCTTTATTTTTATTCTTTATCTTTTTCTGTCTTCTCCAAATTTTCCATATTTCTCTTAAAATCAAGGTGGAGGGAAGGAATGCTTTCTAAGTGAGAATTTCCAGGAGGACAAATAATGTGGGTTTTAATGTCCACTGAACCTGCTTTGCATTGGAAGGAAACAGTTTTGGTTTAAGGATATTTTTAGTTGAACGTAAAGAAATAAGCCTGGTGGGTGGTGCAGGCCTGTCATCCCAGAACTCCGGGAGGCTGAAGCAGGAGGATCGAAAGTTCAAGGCCAGCCTGGACCACACAGTGAGAAGTCGTCTCAAAATAAAAAATGTTAAAAGAGCTGAGGATGTAGCTCAGTGTGGAGGCCTTGGGTTCAATCCCAATATCACAAAAGAGGAAGGGAAGCGGAGGGGAGGGGAGGGGACTGGCAGCAAGAATCGACAGGCCAGTCGGCCTCGGACACCTGCACCTGGGCCTCCGATACCTCCAGAGCACCAGGAGCAGTGCCCACTGTGGGCCATGGCCCCTGGGGACTGACCTGTCCCCTGAGCTCCTCTTTCTCCCAATCCTCGTGTCACCTAGCATGGGAAGGTTTGACCAAAGCAAGGCCGCCCTTCTTTCCAGCAACAAAGCGCGCTCTGCGCTGTGCCCGGCGGGGGAAGAGGCTCAGGACTGCCTCTGTGGCTGCCCCGCCCAGGGACCGGGGCACACACTGGACACGAGGAGCCAGTGCGCTCCCCGCCACCCACCGACAGGCCCGTGTGCGCCAAGCCCGGCAGACACAGGGAACAGGACGGGCCCTGCTCCCGTCTCCTACCTCACCTCCTGCCTGGGCTCCCGGTGCGCCAAGCGAGCAGGAGCAGGAGTCAACGGCCTGTGGAGCCCGCGGTGGGAGGGACAGACCAGGCCCGGCCACGCTGCAAACTGCAGGGCTGGAAGGAGGAGCCGGGCCAGACCAGAGAGGAGACAGGACACACAAAGGGTCCCGGGAGAACAGAGGGAGAACGGAGAGACCCCACGGGATGTGACCAGGGGGCAGCAAGAGCCTGGAGCAGAAGGCGGCGGCCAGACCCCAAAGGAAAGAGAAGTTTTAAAGCAGGAAGTGACCTGTGCTTTGCAGTGACTCCTACTTTTTTTTTAAATAAAATCCCAGGACCTTCACCCTGAGCTTCATGTCCTGATCTTGTTGTTTGTTTGTTTGTTTTGTTTTTTGAGACAGGGTGCTAAGCTAAATGGCCCAGGCTGGACTTAAACTCGGGATCCTCCTGCCTCAGCCTCCTGAGTGCTGGAATTAGAGACTGCATCACCAGGGCTGGCTTGCATCTGAATTTTTTTTTTAATTTTACTTTTTATTATACAGCCCAACACTGCATCACAGCAGGGTAACATTCCGATCAATGCACCCTCCGGCAAGTGTGCACCGACAGAGACGCTACCACAGCCCCACATGTGACGTGAGCACTGCTGTGTTTTGTTTTTGTTTTCATTGCACCTGTTTGTGCCACACAAGGATCACGTTCCTCCAGGGAGCACGGGACACATGAATCCTCCTCACCCGCTCCCTCCCCTCCCCGCATCTCCTGCGCCCCTCCCATTTGCAGAAGCTCCATCCCCCTTTCCTGTGACCTTTTATTTGCTCTTTCATGTATTTACACTTCGAGTTTCTCGTAGAAGAGAAACGCTGTGATATTAAGCTCGTGTGTCTGATTTATTTCACTTAACGTTATGGTCTCCAGGTGCATCCATTTTCCCACCAATGACTCGCGTCATCCTTCTGTATCACAGAGCAGTACCCCACGGCGTGTGAACACCACGTGCTCTTTACCACTGCTGCGCTGATGGACGTACGGGCCGCTGCCTCCTGGTCCCTCCCCCGCCGCCTGCCTTTGCGGCTCCAAGTTGGGCGCAGGCAGAGACCAAGGGCATCTGCGTCCCCGCGCTCGGCCTGCAGGGTCTGTGGCCAGACCCTGTTCCTGCACAAAGCTGCAACTGCAGAGGACGCAACGTCCCGGCCCGGGAGCAGTGCTTGTGGCACATGGCAAGCCCCCCACACACACGCTTTCGGGGGCTCGGGCCCGGCTCTGACTCCAGAAGCACGCGCAGCAGCGCTGTCCTCCCCCCTCCCTCCCTGCTCCACCGCCTTTGAAGTCATTCCCAGAACAGTCGCTGCACCCTGCCGGACATCAGCTCGGCTTTGACAGCATAAACTCGGGAAGTGGGGCCTGGGGGTGGGGGAACCGTGTGCAACTTCTCAGAAGCGGCCTTGAGGAGCAGAGCAAACCCTGTGTCCCCTGCTCTTCCCTGGCCTGCAGCCTGGGGGCGGAGGGGTGGGGGGGCTCCAACCCGAGACCGTGAAGACACCAGGCTGGCAGGACCCGGAGGCTGAGTGACGCTTCCTCCGGTCTCCTGAGGTGACAGAGAAGCATCTCAGCTGAGCTCACCTGCAGCTCGCCCTGCAGGGCATCAACACAGACAGGACGACTGCTCCGGGGTGTGACATGCCGGGGAAATGCAAGGTGACACAGGATCACGGGACAGGGGACCTCTCGTGCCTCAGGAAGGACAGGTTCTCCCCCGAGCTGGGCTGGGACCCATGCACGCTCCTCCTCCTCCTCCTCCTCCTCCTCCTCCTCCTCCTCTTCCTCCTCCTCCTCCTCCTGCTGCTCTGATAGCAGCGGTGCTGGGAAGCCAGGACACAGGTGAGCAGCCAATTAACGGGGCCTAGGTCCCCATGCGGCTCCCAGCCCACTGACCTTCAAGGAAATGTCATCTCAAGGGCGTCTCTGCTGGGGACCCAGGGAGGCTGCCCACCTCTGTCACCCCGCTTCCTGCAGCCAGGAGATCGTGATGGTGCCTGGAGACCCTCACAGCTCCCAGGACCTAGCGACACCCCGGGCAGCACCTGTGAGGCCCCTCCTCACCCCCAGCAGCCACCAAGTCACGGTGCTCGCATGGCACAGCCTTCCTGAGGGACAGCGGCCAGGTCCCCTGGAGGTAGCGCTAGGTCAGAGGGGACCCTGGACCCCAAGATCGCACAGATGAGCCGAGGTCACCTCGCCAGGCTGCGTCACTGAGGCCAAGGAATATGGCGTGTGGCCAAGAGCCAAATTAATTACACCAGCCAGTGAGACATAGTCCAACTTGCCAGCTAACGAGGCAGAGAGAGATTCTTCCAAACAGCCTCAAAGAGCAAAAGCTCGCAGCAGCGTGGGGAGATTCCCAGGGCAGCAAAACAAACCCCTCCGGGCCGTGAGCGACAGAACGGATGCTGGCTGCAGTTCCCTACCGCTGTGCAATGCCCAGGAAACCCTCACCCCCTCTGAGCCTCGCTCTCCTTTCTCGGTCTTTCTAGCCTAATTTGATTCATGTTTTCAACAGGTCAAACGTCCAGCAAAAGACACAAGGTTCTAGCCACTCAGCTCCACGGAAGCAGGGTGCTAGCAGGGTCTCAGGAACCTTCCAGGAATACTTTACCTATTTTAAAAAGCGCACATATACGCTGTGTTCTTTTTCTGCTTTTCAAAGTAAAGAGTCCCTTGCGTATCCACCGTTCTGCATCTTGTTTTGTTTTTCACTTAGCATCATCCCGGAGACCGTTACGGCCAATTCACCACACTACACAACATGCACTCGAGAGCTGGGACCAAAATACGCAGCGAGCGCTTAAATTTTAAAATTGTGTTCCAGCGAAGGACACACTGCCATGATCCCACTCAGCATCTTCTCCTCGCCTTGAACATGCTCGTCCCATCGTCCCTGCCACTTTCTGCAGCAGCTCTGGGAGTCCTCTTTCCTGAGGGTCTTTGGCTGTGCTGTCCTGGCTGCCGCTATGTCCCGAATCCATTCAAAACCTTTCCCTTTCCTGGTCATTTTGACTTTGGGGGGGAACCGGAAGTCACACAGTGTCAGATCCAATGGCCGGAGTGGAGGAGGACACAGCATCACGTTTTTATGAGCTGCCTTTGGGTTGGATGACACTCGGCAGCAGCATTCGCTATATTTTTTAGCACGCCTGGTATTATGAGGCAGACTCAGGGCCACGTGTGTCTTTTACTGTAATACATTTATTCTACTGTAATTTAAGTGTTTATGCCTTGTATTGCTGACTTGACGTCATTCTAAGGGAGCGTTTCTCCACCAAAGGAAAGTAATGCTGCAGGTAGATGCTAAGAGGTGACCGGGCTTGTCCTTCGCCAGTCCCCACCCGATGGACACCCAGCCTCCCTCTCTGAGTAACTCCCCCTGGTCACTATGCACGGGTCCGGGCTCTCTGAATGGTAAAGTCTCAGGTGAAACCGCTGGGTCCAAGACTGTATGTGCCTGTAACTCGGGACAACAATGCCAATCGGTCTTCCAGAGGTGACCAACGCTGCCATCCTCGGTGCCAACCCAATTTCCCCATCGATGACGCTGCCGGCTCTAAGGAAGCACCCCGCCCCCCACCGCCACCACCCCCAGCTCATCTCCTGAGAAGCCAGAGTCCCCACCACTCCCTCTCCCTCCCCGGCCACAAGAACAAGCCCCGGTCGCCTCTCACCATCCCTCTGCAGCGCTTCTCTCTCTAGGTGGAGAATCGCTTCCTGTCACCACCTGCCTATCACAGCAGCAGGAAGAACCAAAGCGAGATGACGTCACAGGAAAGAGCAACCTCCGGTTTCCTTTCTCCCCTTCCTCCTTTAGTAACAGAATCCCCCAGCTTGCGCTGTACGCAAGGCCAGCGATTATCTTCCCCATCTCCTTTGCAGCCAACTGTGCCACACGAGTCCCTTCCAGGCTCTGGACATGAGCCACAGGGACCCATGCAGTTCCCAGGTCACACCCTACAGACAGAAAACGTCTTTCCCTGCGCTTCCTGTCTCTCTTCCCTTCCAGCCTGGAGCACACAACCTCAGCTGTGACAGGCAGACACCAGTCCGGGTGGTGACAGGGCAAAGGGGGACACCCTGGGTCCCGGGGGGGCCTTGGAGATGCCTGCATTGGGATAGTTATTCGAAAAGAAAATCAATTTCCACCTTGTTCTCACTTCTGCTCTTTGGGTCTCTGCTTCCTGCCGTTTCCTGAAATTGAGAGGAAGCATATTTCTTTGCAAACAAGGCCATTTTCCCGGGTCTCGCCTTCCAACCCCCGGCCTGTGTGTGGCCTGAGGCTGAGGCACCGGCTGGGGGGACGCACGGCTGCATGCTTGGCAATGCAGGGCTTGCTTGTGGCCCAGTGTGTCTGTCGGTTTCCCGTCACTATAACAAATTCCAGAGATGAGCGACTTATAAAGAGGACAGGCTCACTGCAGCTCACGGTTCTGGAGGCTCCAGTCCATGATGAGATGGCCCCTTTACACATCATGATGAAAGTTTGTGGCCATGCAGACCCACTCACCTCCTGGCCAGGAAGCAAGGGAGAAAGACAGGAAGGGACTGGGGTACCATGTCACCTTCCATGGCATGTCCCCATTGACCCAAAGACCTCCCACTAAAGGTTCCACCTTCGAAAGGTTCCACCGCCTCCCGCTGTCGGCTCTGGAGGGACATTTCAGGTTCACACAACAGCAGCCAGTCCCAAGTGCCACATGACCTCGCCACTGCCAATAACTTGTCAATAACTCACATCGGCTAGGGGTTTGGGAGAGGGATCCTGTTCCCCTGAACACTAAAATAATCTCCAACTACCAAACGCTTAGAAAAAAAAAAACCTGGAAAGTACCAGCAGAAAACCTGCTAGCTTTTCTTTTTACAATGTGATTTAGAAAAGGCGATAACAAGAGAGGAGCTAAAGCTGGCGGAACAGTCAGCAGCAGAGTAAACAGTCTCTCTGAGAGAAACAGTTCAGATGCTGGAATACAACATCATGGAGAGGACAAGAAGGAAGGACCTGGGTCCCCTGAACCAAGGAAGAATCTAAAATATGAATTGAAGCCCACAAAGACAATAAAAAGAATTTAAATGAAGAA
>RJWT010054347.1:0-10295 GCA_004365215.1 Cuniculus paca
AGCATTCTGAGTAGCAGGATAAAATCTGATACCTTCCTACTCGGTCTTGCCTGGGACGGAAACCATCCCTTTGCCCAGTGTATCTTTACTGCATGTGATGCTGCCTGCTTGTGAGTCACTTAGTAGCCATCTCGGCTATCAGATCGACTGTCCCAGCACCACAGGGCTTGTGTTCCAGGAACCTTTATTTTACTTATTAATGGTCCCAAGAGCAGGCATGCAAAAGAAGTACCAGAACGTGAAACACAGAAGGACAGATTAGCTCTGGTACTACGGCCCAATACTGCAGGGCAGATGGGAGAAAACTGACATATGTGGCTCAGTGCAGTCTAAAATTTCAGCATCTATCAGTGGTCTTGGAAGCCCCTGCAGACAGATCTGGAAATAAAAGGAGCCTGCTACACCACGTGCATTAGAGATGTATATTTGAGCTTGTTTCCACTTTTTGGCTATTTATAAACATTCACATAGCAAGGTATTTTGTGAATAGGTTTTCATTTCCCTTGAGTATATGTCTGGGAGTAGAATTACTGGGTCTTGTAGTAACTCTATGTTTAATCTTTTGAGGAAATGTTAGGCTGTTTTCCAAAGCTACTGCACCATTTTACATCCCCACGAGTAACATGTGAAGTTTCCAATTTTACCTCGTTGCCAACACTTGTTACTGTTTATCTTTTTTTCACTAAAAGTGTCCTTGCATATATTTTTTTGTAGTTTGATTTGCATTCCATTTCTCTAATGACAAATGATGTTGAACATCTTTTTTATGTGCTTATAAGTCATTGAAATATCTTCTTTGGAAAGATGTCTCTTTAGATTCTGTCCATTTTCAAACTGAGTTATCTTTTTATTATGAGTTGTAGATGTTCCTTATAGAGTCTGCATGCAAATCCCTAAACAAATGTCTGATTTGTAAATATTTTTTCCCATTCTGCAGGCTATCTTTCCCCTGTCTTGATGATGACCTTTGAATTTCAGGAGTTTTATGTTTTAATGAAGTCCAGTTCATTCTTTTTTTTTTTCTTTTGTCACTCGTGTTTTTGGTATCATATCTTAGAAGGCTTTGCTTAACCCAAATCATGAAGATTTACTCCTCTGTTCTTGGAATTTTAACTTCCATTTAGATCTATTATCCATTTAAAATTGATTTATTAGTATGGTATGTATGAGGGAACCAACTTCTTTCTTTTGCATATCTAGTTGTTCTAGCATCTTTGTTGAAGAATGATTATTTTTTCCACTGAATTTTATTGGTACTCTTGACAAATTATTTGCCTATAAGTATATTTGTTTTGTACTCTTAATACCATCCAATTGATCTGTTTGTTTATCACACATCAATACTGCACTGTCTTGTTAGCAACTTTGATTTTAAAGTTCATTTGGCGATTTTAGGTCTCTTATATTTTGCTGTGAATTTTAAGATCAACTTGTCAATTTCTAACAAAAAGCAAGTTGGAATATTGATAACCATTGCACTGAAACTACAGATCAATTGAAGGAGTATGACCATCTTAACAATATTAAATCTTCCAATCCATGAACATGGAATGCCTTTTCATCTAGTTTTATTTTAGTTCTTTCAACAATGTTTCGTACTTTTAGATTATATGTTTTTGCGCTTCCTTTGTTAAATTTATTCCTAAGTATTTTCTTATTTTGGTATTTTAAATAAAACTTTATTCTTCATTTGATTTTTGAAATTTCACCATTAATGTGGTGACTCTTGGACCCTGAAATCTTGCTGAACTTATTTATTAGTACTAATAGTTTTTAATGGATTCTTGGGATTTTCTTTACAAAATTGTATCATCTTCAAATAGAGATCATTTTACTTCTTCCAATTTTCATCTTTTGTTTCTTTTTCTTGACCAACTGCTTTGCCTAAAACTGCAGTGTAATGTTGACTAAGAGTAGACACTCTTACCTTGTTCCTAATTGGGGAGGGGGGGGCACTCTTTCTTACACCATTAAGTTTGTGGTTTGATTGGTTGTGGGCTTTTCATTTATGTCCTTTATCAAGTAACATCCTATTCCTAGTTTGTTGAGCAGTTTTTTCATTAAAGGGCATTTCTTTTCTATTTTAATCCAATATGACCCACAATGTACTTCTAAAAATCTCCATGTAAAATCCAAACAACCCAAAGCTCTAAATTTTCAGTCGCTTGCCCAATACCACATAGTTAGTAGGTGACAGAAAAGGACACAACCAGGTCCACAGACTCCACACTCAATGCACTGAAATACTCCCGGCTTTTTATTCCTGGTTGCTATGTCAGACTTTCCTACTAGAGCCAGGTGCTCCTGCTGCGTACAGCAGTTGGAAACTTTAAGGATTCTCTTAGGAACAAACTCTGCACAGACAGGGGAAATCCACAGGGACTAAATAAATGGCACACACTTTCATGTCTGCTACATGGACAAGGTTGAGCAGAAGATGTTCCAGCAGATATGGTCAAATAGCCCACATTACCTTTGCAGGGCAAAGCTGAAACTTAAGGAAAAATCATAGAGATACATGATGAAGATAGGATGCTTCACTGGCTATGAGTCTAACAGCTGAAATCTAAACACAAGAGATTTCTTTCCCCTGAAGATCCTTAGTCTCCATGATAAAGCATTCACGAGAAAGATATTGAACTGCACCATACTGACTAACTGCTTCCAGAAGTGGTCCTTAGACATTAACATCATTGTGTCAGCTATTTTTAAGTTGATACATTTAATTAAGGGGTTCATTTGGGATTTAAAACTGAAGACAAGTGCACTTTTCCCTCCATCATACACGCTTAAGCCTGAAGCTGACAGTCAGAACGCAGAGCTGCGGCAATCTACCGCCACCTGATGGCAGTGTACCTTTCTTGAACCATGGGATGTGGAAGAGGAAGGATCCTAAAGGTCATCCAGTGTAAGTGGTCTTAGCCCTTACAAGCTCAGGCCCCACTCAAAGAGACTCTGATTTGATTGATTGGGGCTTAAACTTCAGTGGGGTTTAAAAGGCACCCTAAGAGCCAGGCGTAGTGGCTCATGCCTGTAATTCCAGCACTAGGGAGGCTGAGACAGGAGGATCGTTGTGAGTTCGAGACCAGCCTGGGCTACAAAGTGAGCTCAAGGCCAGCCTGAACGGCATAGTGAGACCCTGTCTCAAAAACACCAGGGCCAGGGATCTAGCTCAGCAGCCTAAGCGCCTGCCTGGCAAGCGCAAGGTTGTGAGTTCAATCCCTGGTGCCGGGGGAAAAGAAAAAAAAAAAGGCACCCCAGTGGATGAATCTAACATGCAACCAGGGTGAGAACCACATTCCAATCTGACATGAAAACCGTGTCTTCAACATTAGGAAAGCAACTGGGAGTCACTTCAGAGACAGCCCACACTATGTCATGAACAATTCTTCCACAACAGTGGTCATGAGTCTGCACCTGCACTGAGCATCACGGGGTTTAAGTGCTGGTTCTGCCGCTCCTGCCGCCTGTACCGACCTCCTGCTCCTTGACTTCCTTCTTGTTGCCATGCGAGCGGCACCTGTTGAGGTCTTGTGCAAAGAGCTCAGACCCAGGGCTGAACAGAGATGGCGGCTCTCATCATCCTCACTCTCTCCTGTACGTGGTCACGGCAAACACAAGACAGAGTCCTCTGCAGTCCAGCGGAGAGGGACAGAAGTCACGCACGGACGCAAGCACATGGTGGGTGGTTGTGCACTGGATCAGAGCAGGGACTCCACAGCCAGGCCTACCTTGGTTCAGCCTGTTGGGGTATGGCCCCATGGCCGCCGCTGTCCTGCACACCATGACATTGCCTGGGAAATGTCCTGATTTTCTCCATGAAGATACCCTTTCTCCCTCATCCCTACCACCTCTAACCTGAGACAGAGGAGAATGGGAAGTGGCATCTTCTCCCCCGGGATGGAGAGTCTCTAAAGGTCTACCATATTCCCAGAGGCCCATAAGAGGACAACCTCTGCGTCAGGGAGGGGACAGTGAGGGCATCTGTACAGGAGGCAGGAGGCAGCAGACCCCAGAGGAGGAGCAGCTGTGGATATGGGCGCCAGGGCTTCCGTGTCACCGTGAGGTGGCAGGAACTTTGAGGAACAATGACCTGGGAAAGCAGGACTCTGGTCTCAGCAAGACTGTTGTTCCTGGTGAGGTCTCTAGGAAGGGAAACTGAGGCATCAAAGGGCTAATGACGGCACACGGTAAGTGGTGGAGCCAGGCCGAAACCAGGTAAGGCTAGCTCTGGAGTCCCTGCTCTGAACCAGTACACGGAGCCTGGAAACCATCAGCAGCAGAGAGAGGAAGGACAGATGAGGACCAGAGGGTTCTCCTAAAAGTTCTGGAAACTCCATATAACTCAGGACCTGGGAGACCTCTTCTGGGCCTCGAGACTTTCCTGCATGTTCATAACATCACAGCCTTAAAGAAAAAGGTCCATCCTCACTATCACTCCCTGCCCTGAGGCCAGAGACCTGGGATGGGACCTGAAACCACCCCCAGGGGACGTCATCAACTCAGGAGACCAGAGGCGAGCAACAACTAAGGCAGCCCATGAGAATGGGGAACCGACAGAGGATGTGCCCATCTAGATAGATACGAATCGATGTGCCGACCATCTGGCCCAGCCGGGGGCTGACAGCAAGCAGATGGCTTCCTGCAAGGGACTCACTGGCTGCTGCCGGGAGGTGCACGGACAGGGCAAGGGGCCAGCGATCCTTCCAGGTCCACAGGCACAGGGCTAGGACAGGAGTCTGAGTCTGGCTGATGCCTTTGTTCTCTTGTGTATTGTTTGGATCCTCTACAAAAAGCACTGTGGGCTTTTCCTGTGCTCTGGGCTTCGTTTACATGTCCATATGTGTGAACTGTGGGGGTGGCCACTATAAACCAGGCTGGGGGCTGTATACCCTGAAATCATGTCAAATTCCCCTCCCCTTTCTGTAACAGAATCCTAGGAATCAAAACTTCATCATGCAGTGATCTGCAGGTGTTTGATTTTGGTCCCTAAAAAAAAACTTCTTTCAAATTACCAGCATCAGTGCTTTACATTCATGCGATTGCATCCCACCAACCTTCACTGATCATCTACTATATACCAGGGGATGATCTAGGTACTGAGGAGACCGCAGTGAACCAAACAGAATAAACCCTGGCCCTCCGAGAGAGTCCTCTCCACTGGTAAAGTGTGCGTATGGGTCTGCCACTCTGTGCGCCAGCGTTCCCTGGCCCTTCTAAGTAACACCCAGACGATGTCTCTGCAGCTTGGAGACCAGGTATCTTTGGCAACATACAGAAGTTCCAGGCCAAGTGTGCGTTCACTGTTAGGTCCTCAAAGTCCGGAAGAGCAACCAGAGCTGCAGACACAGCTGTGAATGAAGAAATGAAGAACATTTCATAAAGTGTCCTATGGAGACCTCCACCAAAAGGGGTCATCTGTAGGAGGGGAAGGCCTGGCCGGCACACCTGTGACAAAGGTGAAGCAGAGACAGAGCACTGGAGTGTCTCGGGCTAGTCCAAGAGACAACAGACTAAAAACAATGTCTGTGGGATCCAAGCGAGACGCAGAGGCCGTGGGCAACCACTGGAGTCGCGCCCTCCACGAGGACTCAGATTCTGAGGTCACCTTGGACATGCATCTCTGGAAAATGCCCCCCATTCTGCTGCTCTACCCCGCAGGTTCCCATTTACCTCCCTGCCTTTCCTGGCCTTGCTTTGGTTCTCACTGCTTCCTGCATGTCAAAACCTTGCTCTCTCTGCTTCCCAGTTCAGGATCTTCCCGGCCTTCAAGGTAGAGTTCAAGTGTCCACCTGCTGCCCCATCGCCAGCCACCTGCCCCACCCCAAAGATTTGTTCCCCCACCCTGCCGTTCCGAATGAACAGTGTATTAACAGGACATCTCCCGACACACACTCCCCTCACCTCCAGGACAGCAGTTTGTGACACAGCCAAGTAAAAGCTAAGTGTGTCATGTTGCCCTAGATCCAGGGTCCAGTGACCCTAAGGAGAATATCATGGTTCAAATATGGCCCATACCTGTGTATCGAGGGCTTGACCCCAATGCAGCAAAGTCCATAAAGATGGGATCCAGACAGGTAATGAATCACAAGGGTGCTGACCTCATCAGCGGGCCAGTCCATCCATGAGCTCACAGCTGGGCAAGGTGTTAGGAGGTAGGGTCTGTTGGAGGAAGCAGGTCCCTGGGGCTGTGCCTTTGAGGAGATAACCTCTCCCTAGACCCCCCTCTCTGGTCTTTTGACCTCTCTCTGCTTCTCAGTGGCTAGGAGGTGAGCAGTTTTCTTCCACTATTCCCTGCCATGTTATTTCGGCCCCAGGCGCAAAGCAAGGCAGCTGACCATGGACTGAAACTTCTGAAACCAACAAGGCAAAGTAAATTTTGCCTCTTTCAAGTTATTTTTCTCAGGTATTTTGTCACAAGGATGAAAAGTTGAGTCACCCAGAGAGTTCAAAGCAAATAGTGTGCAAAGGACCTGCCACTTATCACAAGTCTGTGTGAAGTCGATGTGTCTGCCCATTTTACAGAGGAGGAAACTGAGGCTCCCTGAGACAAAGCCACCTACTCAAGGTCACCTAACTATTTAGTGTGGCAGAACTAGGATCTGGACCTGGGGCTGTGTCTTCCCATCATGCTGGGAATAATGTGCCCAGAAGGAGGCTGGGATCCAAGCCACTCCACAGCCAGACCAGGTGGTCAGTGAAATAGCTTTTTAAACAGTGTCTAATGGAAAGTCACCATCTTTTACAAAAGTAGAAAGATGAGTTTTCAAAAAGCCTCACGTCCCCTTGCCCAGCCTCAGTAACTGTCAACTCAAGGCCCCATCTTCTGAGCTACACGCACCCTCAACAGCACTGGGTTATTTTGAAACAAATGCCAGAAGTTGGAGCTGAAAAGTCTTTTAGAAGGCATTGAAAAAGGCAAATGGGAAGTCATCTCTCCTTAGACCCTGAGGCATCTCAGGAGGCTGTTGGCTTTATGCAACATGAGAAGGAAGCATAGACTCCAAGGGCCCAGGGCTCCCCTCCCTGCTGGCTCCTCTGACCTCTGCTGCCCAGCCTGGCCGGGGTAGGGAGCTGCAGAAATTGTACTCTGTGCTGCAACCTCAGCTATCAGCAGGCCCATCCCTACCCCAGCCAAAGGGTGCCTGGCACAGACCCTTGGCAGAAAGGCAGCTTCCAGGAATCCACCTCGGAAATGCAGGCTGGGTCGAAGTGGCTCAGGCCCCATTCCAGGAATCTCACCAAGGGCTCCCTCTTGGGGCCTGGTCTAATTAAAAAAGAAGCTCGTGTGTGAAGGCAGCCAGGGGAAGCAGGTGAACAGGAGGCCCAGCAGGGTGAGCTCCCCAGTTAAAAAGAGGTTTCCTGGGGACCTGAGTTCAAATCCCCTCACGGTCTGCTAGCCGTGAGAAGTTCTTTATTTATTTGGTTGTAGAGTTCGTTGATCAGCAAAGGATCATTCCAGTCTCCGGGGTTGACATAGGGGTTAAACGAGGAAGTGAGTATAAAACAGCATGTCTTCCAATAAGATTTAAATCAGACAATATTAGTTCTGTACTTTAACACCCACATCCTAGTGTCATTTCTGTGGGTCTTAGATCTCCCTCCTTGAAGGGCAGGTGCTCTAAGGCAAAAGGAGGTTTGGACTTAGAAGCCACAGAATGAGAGTTCAAATCCATCCTCTACCTCCTTCTAGCCATGTAATCTCAGTGAGTAGTTTTGCCTCTCTGAGCCTTTTCCTGGTCTTTACTGTCTTGTAGAAAATACCATGCTGGTCTGTCTGATGGCCCAGATGGCTACAAAATAACTAGCAGGCAGGTAGTTTATACAGGATGGATACTCTGGAAGAAGGGACGATTCACATCCTGGGAGAGGCAGGGTGGGATGGCACAAGATTTCTTCATGCTACTTAGAATAGCTCCTAATGGAAAACTTATGGATTGTTTACTTCTGGAATTTTCCATTTAAGAGTTTCAACATCACTTGACCATTGATAACTGAAGTCACAGTAAACAACGCCACGGATAAAGGAGGACAGCTATACCTGTATTCCAGACTCACCAAAGAGATCAAAACAGGAGAAAGTGCAAGAATGCCTGCCATTAGTAAGAGCTGTTTTTCATTTCTTCACCGGAGCCCAGGTGGGAGACACATGTCACTTCTCCCAGGACGAGCCGAGCGTCTTCCCAAGCCAGAAGCAGAAGGCTGTGATTCTTCGACCTCAGCCCGAACAGGTGGAGAGACCTGGCAGGGCCACAGCAGAATCAAAGGAGGGGGCCAGAGGCAGCCGCCTGGTGCTGGCAGAAGGTGTGTGGAGTGCTGCCAGTTGGCCAAGTTGCCCTTGGCATGGACACACAGGAACCCAGGTCTTAGTTGGCAATGGGAACTGAGGCAGTGAGAGGGAGGACACTGGGGAGCCTGGCATCCTTGGTCGAAGCCACACATCCTGAGTCTGAGCATCGTGACTTAATTCCACGGCCCAGCAGATGGAATAGCTGGTGTTTCTGTGCGGCAGGGATGGGGAGATGCTGGGGACAGAGGGAGCCGGTGACACTCGTCTCAAAGTCAGCCAACAAACGGCGTGTGCTAACATGCACTGTGAACACCCATTGTGCCAAGCCCTGTTCTAGTATTTATTTAATTATTTTGGTTGGGATACTGAGGATTGAACCCAGAGCCTTACCGCTGAGCTGGATCTCTAGCCCTTTTTAAATTTTGAGACAAGGTTTTCTAAGTCCCCAAACGGTCCAGGCTAAACTCAAACATGCAATCTTCCTGCCTCAGCTTCCCAGAGTGCTGGATTATAAGTGTGCACCACCACACTCAGTTTATTCTAAATGATTTACATCTATAACTCACCAACACTTACAGTAGCCCTGAGAGGCAGATGTTCTGATCACCTACCACATTACAGATTGAGAAACTGACGCACAGGAAGACTGAGTCCTTTGCCTCATCTGATCTCACATGGCGACAGGAGGAGGCAAGGCTCATACCCGGTCTGGCCAGAGTATTGGTTTGGGCCACTCCTATACTGCCTCCTAGCCAAGAAGGCAAGTTCGAGAGCACTCTGCCCTTCCACAGGAAGTCCCAGATGCCTTCTGAAGACAGCTTCACACGTGGCAGGAAAAACCAGCAGCTTCCAGAAGTGACTGTATTTTGAGAGGCCCAGATACGGGCATCAGACCTGGCTGGTTTCAAGTTGGACTGTGGTTCTGACACCCAGCTGTCACGTGGAGCCTAGCCTTTAGGCAAATGCCCAGTTTCTAGAGTAGCTGCTTTCCTCTTGCTGTGGGGCACTGAAGAACTGGGCATTTCTAGGCCCCAAGCGGTGGCGCCGACGAGAAATGACAACATTAGCCGACTGGCAAGAGAAGTTCACACACCTTCGCTGGCTGGGCTCGAGGAGCTTAGGCTGGGGGCGGACAGGAGAGAAAAATGCCAACAGATCTTGTGCGAAACTTCTCCTCTCGCTCTCCAGGCTGGTGGCAGAGTCTTGGCAAGTGCTGCCTTGGAATCCTCGGGAGGCTTCTGCCAGTTCAACTGACAGGGCAGCAGATGGCACACACTTATCTGCTGATGATATTTTGATTTATTTATCTCTTACAGATGGTACCAGGCCTTGGTTTCTGGCAGGAGTCCACAGTGCAGGTCAACTTTCTGGGGAGAAACGTTTCTACAAATGGAAGAGACACTGAAGACTAAGGTCTTTTTTGGCATCGTGACTGGCACCACCAGGGCTTCCAGATGCCCCTTGCTTGGGCATTTGGCATATTGTAGGTAAACTAGAAGGATGAACCTGATCTAAAGCATCTCAGAGCCAAAAAACCTAAATGCTTAACTAAAATTAACCTTTGGGTCAGTGATTAAATGAAAGAGCTTCTTACTCACAGTACTCACAGATTCAAGTCTTAATTCTGCCACTTACAAGCTTTGTGTCCAAGCTGGACTTTCTGGGCCTTAGTTTGCACATCTATAAAATGGGTAAAATTGCCCTCCATTGCCAAGGAAGGACTTGGGGACCTCAGTTTCCAGATGCAAAATCCAAGAGCCAGTAAGGGCTTGAAAGGCTTACATCATCATAGTCAGATATTAAACAGAATTTGGGGCCCAAAGCCTCTGCCTTCTAATCCAGAAGAAGCTGTGAGAGGGTTAGGGTTCCCCAGTCCCTAGCTACAGGCAACACTAACAGCCAGCACGTATAGAGAATTCACCCTACGCCAGACATGGAGCTAACATCCACCTGACTTCATTTACATAATTCCATGAAAGCCATGGAAAGAAATGCTGTCTTTGTT
>RJWT010054348.1:0-10292 GCA_004365215.1 Cuniculus paca
TTTATGCACAACAATTTCATGATCTATGTATGGTTAATTTACTTCTAGACTTGGCTGATTTACTTAAAGAAAACATACTGAATTGGGATGTTTCTGTCTATTAAGGCAAACTACCTACTAGCTGCCATCCTGAGTCTTCTGATGAGGCCACCAGCCTTTTTCCCCGTGTAAGAAAGTGTCCCTTGTATACCTTTCTTTGTGTTTCTATCTCTGCTCAATTACTCTACAGATCAAAAGTTGGCTTTTTTTTTTTTTTGGTAAATATCCAGTAGGTAAATACTTCAGGTTTTGCAGGCCATCGGTCTCTGTTTTAACTACACATCTCTGCTACTGTAATGGGAAAGCAGCCATAGATGATACTATTTAAATGAATGGGTGTGGCTGCGTGCCAACAAAACTTTATGCATCTATGTATAAACCAAATAAGAATGAATTTAGTGAACCAGTAAAACAAAAGCGACCCCCCAAAATTCTTTTTGAAAGAATATATTATTGCAGAAAAGCAGTAAAGTGACCACCATGAGGAAACAATCTGATGTTAGCCAAATTTCTTTAAAGAAAAAAAAGTGCTATTTTGTTTTGAATTATATATGGAAGTGATAAAGGGAGGTGAGCACCACTATAAATCTCTTTAGGAATTAAGGCCTCCAAAGATGTTAACCTGGCCCTTTCTTCTTCATGCCCTTCTGTTTGCAGGCAGCATTGCATATGGGGCCCCAGATCACTTTATTATCACTTTAAAATAGGCACATTTACTGACTGCCTCTCTCCCGCACTAGTGCAAACTCCTAGCTTCTGTCTTGTAGTGCAGTTATTTTTAAATTTGTCTTACTTAAGGAATCCATTATAGGAACACCACATTTTTCATTTCTCATATTCAGCTTTCTCATACATAAAGTGGAACCAGAATGCATACTTTATAGCCCAGGAGGGCACATCCATCCTCCAGCATCACTGCCCATGATGCCGAGAATAGCATCTCCTATAGTGTCTTAGTCACTTCTTTCGCGCTTGGAAACACCCACAACTTAAGCTGGGAGATGTTTACTTTGCTTATGTTTCAGTCCATAGTCAGCTGGCCCCAAGACAATGGCATGGCAGAGGAAAATTGCTCAAGACATGGCAGACAGGAAGCAGAGAGTTGAGGGAGTAACCAGGAAGGGAGATAAACCCTTCTAGGTCACATCCACTGTGACCCATCTCTTCCAACCAGACCCCACCTCCTCTCAGCAAGCCAACTATATCACCCCATAATCCAATCACCTTTCCAAAACCCCCCAATGAGAGTATGAGGCTTTGGGAAGACACCTTGATATAAACTATAACTTATCATAACTGCTTAATAAATGTTGAATGAATGAATGCATTAATTTGGAGTATCTGGTCTCTTCAATTTTGAACTTTATTATCCCCCCATTTTTTCAGGTGAATAGCCATCTGTCTCTTCTCTTTTTTGGGGGGGTGAGAGTGTTAGAAAAGGTCTCACCATGTAGTTCAGGCTGGCCTTGAATTCACTTTGTAGGTCAGGCTGACCTCAAACTCAGTGATCACAAGCAGCTGACTTTCTGCGTCAGTCTCCCAAGATTACATATGAACCACACGCATGACCATCTCTTCTCTTTTGATCCTAGAGTTTTCAGTTATGAACTAGGCTTTCTCTGTTGCAGGTTTTGTTGGGTTCCTTCCTATCCCTGAAACGTGAGGAGAACTCAGGAACTCTGCCAAAACCCTGGGGTTATTTGAGTATATGGTACACGAAGAGCCTGCTTGGGATTCCCCTATCTTGTGGTTTTGTTTTGAGTAGAATACGTAAGAAACATAATTTACTGAAAGTATATGAAAAGGGGAAGGTATGAGGGGTGTTACTTACAAAAGAAGAATAATACTTCTATTGGCAAAATGTGTAACTTCTAATAAATTGTTTTAACTTCACGAGATGGTTTGAGGATTATAGTGACCTAACAAAATAAGCCTTTGTTTATAAACCACACACACAAATGCAAACAAATGGACTTCATTATCTATTGAGGTTACACATGTGGACTCATAGTTTGCATTTCTCTAAATAATCACTCAAGTATCCACTTGCCCAGATGTTTGTGTGTGAATAGTGTGTGTAATAGTAATGAATAGTTGTGTATATACTCGTATATGTATATATATGTATGCCTCTATTATCGAGAGAGAGAGAGAGAAAGAGACAGAGAGAGACAGAGAGAAATTGGAATAGGATTTAAATGTGTTTTCCTACATGGTAGCCAGGGGATGGCAAGTCAGAAATCCATGGGAACAGACTGGTATGCTGGAAACTTGGGCAAGATTTCCATGTTTTAGAGCTTTCAGGAAAAATTCTTATTCAGGAAACCTCAGTGTTTTGTTTTATTTCATTATTAGGGATTTAACCCAGGGGTACTGCACTGAAATATACTTGCAGCCCTTTTTAATTTTTATTTTGAAATAGGGTCTTGCTAAGTTCCTGAGGTTGTACTGAAGCTGAACAATTCTCCTGCATCAGCTACACAGAGTAATGAGATTATAGGCAAAAACCTCAGTTTTTGCTCTTAAGGCCTTTTACTAATTGGATAAGGCCCACACATACCATATTATTGAGGTTAAGCTACTTGTCAGTTGATCGTAATTGTCAATCACATCTACAGCGTACTCTCAGAGCAACAGCTACATTGCTGTATGATGCCCAACAACTGGTCATCAGAGTCTAGCTAAGTTGACACATAAAATTAATTATCCTATCAGATTAGGAAGAAATTCAGCAATAACTAGTTCAGATCAATGGTACCTCCAAATCGTAAAGTTTCCTGAGATTTATACTCTTGAAAGAGTTCATCTTGCTTGCAGTCTGTACTTGGAGAACAGTGAAGAGGGCAGTTGAACCTCTGTCTAGTCTTTCTTTTAAGCATCTCTTCCTTCTGCTAAAGCCATGTGGTCAACTAGAAAACCTCTTGCTGACTTGCTCCCTGCCGCACTGCAGAAGTGAGAAGCCGCACAAAGGTGCATGAGTACCAACATATTAGGGTTGTGCTTCTTTCAGGTCACACTCGTATTTGGGACAATTATCCCAAGGCATTGCTTTTATGCTTAAGGAATTTGCATGAAGCTCCACGAGATATCTAATCCCAGGCATTATGCTAACCCTCAGTCCAGCACCTGATTTCCATTGCTTTTCCTTTGGTAGACCTAAACTGTTACTAAGCTAATCATTTGTAGTGGATCTTAGATTGTCCAGTTTTCAAGGACAATCTTGTTTCAAGATTGGTCGCTTCCAGCAGGCTTTCGACATTTAAGCCTGTGAACCTACTGTCTTCCTAGTTCTGAGCTTAGTGCTTCATAGCTTAGCAGGGAAACAGCTATAAAAGGATCTGTAATGTTGGTGCAAGGAATGACTCCTAAATTTACGCTTGAATAACAGAGGCCATTTTTTTTTTCTTAGGGAAGAATTAAAGATCTGCCGCCAGCTAATTTCCGAGTACAATGTGTGACTGGCAGCTTCTCCTGTAAAGGTGTCAGTTTTATCTCAACTTTCATCAGGCAGATGTGTGCATGTGTGTATGTGTGTGTGTGTATGTGTCTGACAGGAATTACGATCTTATTTTGTATTACGCACCCTCCAATAATATAGATTCTGTTCTATAATCTCAGAACAGTAAGCCTGGTAGGGAGAGTTGATATTTTGATGCCATCTTATTATGAGACGTTTTACTACTCCAAGTTTCAATGTAGAACTATGTATATAAGTAATATACACAAAGATTTCATGCTTCTGTATGGCCACAACAAAATCTCTAACTTTGACTCACCTCTGTTAATGGAGTCTCTTCCCTAGCCAAATTGTTCTTTTCATGACATTATTTTGAAGTTTGCTGAAAACCTTGTATCTCATGAAAAAAACCTGTGACATTTGTAGCTTAGGTAGATTGTCCTATTGTCCTTGGTTAAATTTTCTTTGTAGCCTCGATAAAACCTGGACACCTGGGAGCTTAAATTATCCCTGTAGGATATTAGTATATTAGCTACCTATAAAAATGAAATTTATATGAGGCATCTGTTTACATTGAGCATCCCATAAAACTGTGGCAGAGAATTCAAAGGAAAAGGCTTTCAAATGAAGGTTTCATAGCCAAGAGCAAAAGGCTCTTGAGAATGGCATCTAGATAACTAATTTCCATTTCAGATATTAAAAAGAATTTTTAATAGACAAAGAATCTCATTTTTCCCCCAAATGGCAGTCTAGAATATACAAAAGCTTTCAAGAATCTTTCAATATTCACATTAGGTGTTTCAATGTTATTTATTTTATCATTATTATTGCATCTGAGAGAAAATAAAGGAGCAGAGTTTTTAGCATTAATCTGTTGACACATAATTGAGGACTCAGTGAGTAAGAAGAACAGCAGTTCTAATTGTTAGCTAATAGTGAAAGATTTTATCAAGTCAGTGAGCAAAAATCATGAAAGTCCCTAAAGTTGCAAACAAGGGCATATCTCTATCTGGTAAAAGGTGTGTTAAGAGAAGTCATTTTAAATGCTTACAGTAACAATCAGGTTTGTCGACTCTATTTCTAGTATTCTTTTTTATTACAAATACATGGCAAATTAGATGTGCCCAACTGAATTGATTTTTCACATGTATAATAACTCACAGGTATAAAGGAAAAGGTGAAGAACTAGCCTTGGACTGCAGAGAGATCAGAACAATCTAGAGGTTATATTTAACATAGTGGATAAGGGTTATGGTCAGTGGTTGTCAATGGTTATGGTTATGGGGGGTCTAAAGTGCACTCCCCAAAGACCCATGTATTCAGAAGTGGGGCTTTTGGAAAGTGATTGGATCATGGGGGCACTATACTCATCCATGGATGATTCTGTGATGAATTTAATAACTGAATGTGCTGTTAGGAGGTGGGTCCTGTTTGAATATGGGTGACTGGAGGGCATTACCTAGAAGGGTGTGTTCTTGTCCCTGGCTCCTCTCCTCTCTCTCTCTCTCTCTCTCTCCTTCTTGGCTGTCATAAGAGAAGTAACTTTCTTTTCTCATGTCCTCTACCATGATGTTTCTGTTTTGGAACCAGATTATCATGGACTGTGTCCTGTGAACCATGAACTAAATTAAACATCTCCTCCTTTAAATTGTAGGTGTCAGGTATTTTGTTCCAGAGACTGAAAAACTGACTAATACCAGTACAGCACAGATACTGATCAAACGGAATAGATTCCTATGTGAACAACTGGTATAACGATAATGAAGCATCCTGATGGAAGACAATCATTGCTCTGGGAAGAGGGACCCTTAGACTTTCTCTTGAGGAAATTTCCATGGTAAAGGAGACAGTGACATCTCTTTCCCTCCTTGGTGCCACTTCCTTCCAGAGGAAGAGCTGGTCAGTTCAGATTGAGATTTTTGACTCCAGAAAGACGATCGATATTCCATCAAGCATGTAGGCAATAGTGCAGTGATAGTTTCCAAGAGAAAATGAAGATGCTGCTATCAGAAAATGGAGACTGGATACTGGGTAGATAAACATGCACTTAACCCTATATAGACTTCAATAATTGCAGTGCAATTTGCTTAGTCCTCCCAATTCAGATGAATAATCAAATGCTATTTGTGGTGAACACCTCATTTCATGTTTCCCTTCCTGAGTCTAGTCCTAGTCTAGTCTTTCTCCTCTTCTTTTCATAGTGTTTCAACTGTAGTATAAATTAAATAGGCTTTGGGAGTACAGGAAGTCTTAAGCCAAGATATAAGCTTCTGTATGATATTTTTTCTCTGGGAAATGTTTTGCTTCAAGAAGAGAATAAGGCATTTTGGGAGATCGTGTGTCTCTTGGTGAAAGTATGATGGCTTCAAAATGCTTATAGGGGAAGGTGGTAATTCTCCTTGTCATGTTTCTTTGAAATAGTGAGACCGTCTGGAATGTGTTACGAAGGAGATTACCAAATCAGGGAAGGGCCTTTTCTTTCCAGTGGAGCTCTTCCAAACTTTCAGGTGTAGACAAAACTCATCACTTATATTCACAGGGAAGTATAAATATATAAATACTTTTTGACAGTCAAGATTACTAAGTGTAAGAATGAGTTCAGAGTAATGAATTTGACACTCATAATATTGACAATGAGTCATACTATTTTTTTTACATCAAAATTTTGACTCTACTTTCAGTAGCAGTTACCATTCAATTTTTTCTTCTCTTTTCAGTGGAACTTCTTGGGGAAAAAATTCTATTCTCATTTTCTCAGAATTTTCTCCCTGTCATCTTTTAAATATAGCACAAGTACTCTTCCCTTACCACCATCACCACTCCATCAATAGCTATCTTGTTAAGTTAGCAATGATCTTTATATTATCCACTCAACTGTCACTTTTTTCTTACATGACCTCTTAGTAGCTTATGTAGTGATCATTGCCTTCTTTGAGATACACTTTCTTGACATGGCTTTCAGGTATGTTTCCTTAGATTTTTCCTTAATTCATTGGTCACTGGTTTGTCCTCCTGGCCTTTAGTTCTCTGTTGATTCCACCCAGTCTTGCAGCTGAGATATTTCTAAATGCTGATGATTTCTGAATCTAAATACCCAACTCAGATGTTTCTTTTCAGCTCTAAACTCATATGTCCAGCTGCCCACTGGATATCTCTACTTGAATGTTTAATAGACATTTACACTAAATTCCTGGTCAATTTGTCCTGTGACTTGATCAAATCATAGCCCTCCTTATCTCATGTGGAGGTAGTTCCTTTCTTCCAGTTGCCTAATCCCAAATCCAAGGGTTTACATGGACTCTTCTCCACCTCTCACACATAATCTTCAGTTCATTAGGAAATTTTGTGGGTATTACTTTCAACTTTGATCCATTCCAGAATTATTGTTTGCTTCTTTCTCTCTTTCTGCCTCTTAACTGTTTTATGTCCTCACAGTTGGAAAATTTCAACACAGTAGCCAAATGATTCTTTCAAAAGCATTAATCAAGTCATCTCACTGCCTTTTAAAAAACTTTACACTTCCTTTAGCATAACAAAGTCATTAGGGTGCAAAATCTGTGTTACCCTATTGCCTTTCTTGCATTTCTCTCACCAGTTTTTCCATTGCTTGTTTCTTCCCAACCATACTGGCCTCCTTGTCGTTTGGGCCTTTAAATAACCGTTCCTGATGCCTGCAATGCTCTCCCTGTCCCTCTACTATTTGACTGACTTATTAACTCTGTTTAAGCTTCTGCTCAAATAACACTTTCTCAAAGGACCCTACCCTGATCATCACATTAAACACTGTATGATATTATCCCTGCCCTTCAAGCTACAAAATTTCCTGACAAACTCCTAAATCTCTTACTTTTTCTTTTCTCCTATAGCATTCATAATCTTTTGGCATTTTACACATTGTTATTTTTATAGTTATTAATTTAATGTCTGTCTTCTCTCACCACAACTAAAACCTCTATGGGGTGAAGATTTCTATTTGCTTTGTTCACTGATAATAGTCTCAATCGTCTGTGACGATAGTTACTAAAAATATTTTATTGCACAAGTGAAGTAAGAGATTAAATAAATGATCTCACCTAAAATGCAAAGAAATTCCACTACATAAAACTGCTGTTTTCCTTTTTTCAGATGAGACTGAGACTTAGGTTAAAAATCAAAAAGTTCATGGAGCCGCTAATTATGCAGCTGGGATTCTAAACAAGCTTATTTATCTTTAAAGTTCCTAATTGTATTCAAGCTCATTGTGAATGTTTGTGACTTCTATGTTTAGGTGGTTTTTTTTAGTATAACTCAGGTTTTCTCTTGCTCACTGTGTTTTGGATGTTGTCCTTACTATGGATAGGTTAAGGGGTAGTAGGGAGAGGTAAAGAGAGCCAACATTTAGTCTAGTATATTTTTTGTTGAAATGTACTTATAATAGCTCAGCTAATTCCCCAAATGATTCTGCAGATTTGGGGTTTATACCTATTAGCAGATACAGGATATGAAGTTCAAAAAACTTTAAAAAATAAGCAAATTGAATGCCATTCTATTAATGGCATAGTGTTGTGATTGCCAGAGTTTGATTTCTGCACTCCATGCTGGATCATTCCAGCTATACGAACCTCTAAAATCTGAGTGTTGAACAGAATATCTGAATTGTGAGCCCTGAAAACTCTAAAACCTTCTTCAGAAACCTTCTTCTATTGAGCTAGAAGGAAAATGTGAGTAGGGAACAGACATGTGTTTTATAAAAAATAAAAGCAAGAAAATTATATTTGAATGTGTTCAGGACCACAGTTCAACATTGCAGGCAGGGCCGTCCAGTCATTAATTTTTGCTAACATTGGATTACAGCAAAGTTTTCTGCAAATGGGAAAGAACCATGAATTTTGGAGTTCTTAGCCCTTTCAACTATTTCTAATAGAAACATTAAAAAGGTAGGAAAGAAAAGAATGCAGCTCATTTAGACCTCAAGCAATAAAGTGGGTGACCATGAATTTGCTTCACATTTGCATTCCCCTCTCTACCTCAGCTGTAGGTGATATGCTGGTAGCCACAGTGCTAATCGTTACCTGCTCTATCATCTCTGAATTTATGTTGCACGTTTTGTTAGCAGCCCCAGTGATCTTCTCTCTTTCTCTTTCTTGCCTTTGCAGCTCTTTTCTCACTTACTTCCTGACAAAATAAAACTGATTTTCATTCTGAAACTGTATTTAACCCTGTTCACTATTGCCAGTAATTCAAAACCAATAATTCCCCAGACTACTTGAATTCAAGGAACTTTATTAAAATTTCAGGTTACTATAATGATTTTTTTAAGAAATCAAAAGAAATCTTTTCACTGTGGTTTTGCATTTGGAACTGGTACTTTATGACAACGTCCATCATATTTGCAAACTTTTAATCTCTCCATAGATCTATCTGTGGCAATCACAACTCCCAGTTTATCTCCTGTCACTGAACTCAGTAACCCCAAAATTCCCTCCATCATAGAGGCTCAGGGAAACTTAAAAAAAAATATTCACTTTGCTGAATGGAAAACAATTAAGTGTTGGCAGAATTGAGTTAGTAGTTACTTTTGAAAACCTGTTCTATCTTTAAGTGTTTCCATCACAGTTTTAGTACTTTTGAGTGAGATTTTAATTATAAGAGAACATTTCCACATTGAATATTTGAACAAACCGCCAGTCATGGATATTTAAGAGTGATGAATAAATATAGCTATCACCTTGCTACCTGAGTAAGTTAACTGCTTTAATGTTAATACTGGCTCTATATTAGTTAGACATATTTTGAGCAATCTTTTTCATAATAGCCCAAAAAATAGAGAAGGAAAGAAAAACCTGGAAAAGATCTCCCATGTTCATGAATTAGAAGAATTAATATTGCTAAAATATCCATGCTACCCAAAGTGATTTATAGATTCTGTACAATACCAATCAAAATATTAATGACATTCTACACAGAAAGAGAAAAAGCAACCCTAGAATTCATATGGAAACACAAAAGAACCCAAATAGCCAAAGCACTCTTAAATAAAAAGAACAAAGCTGAAAGTAGCAGAATACCTGATTTAAAACATGCTACAGAGCCATAGAAAACAAAATAGCATGATACTGGTATAAGAACACACATCTAGACCAATGGAACAGAATAGAAATCCCAGAAGTAAGCCTGTGCATCTACAGCTAACTGAGTCTTAACAAAGACTTCAAAAACATATATTGAAGAAAATATTTCCTGTGCAATAAATAGTGCTATGAAAATTGGATATTCACATGCAGATTGAAATGACTCCTATTCTCACTCTGTAGAAGAATAAACTCAAAGTAGGTCTAGAAACTAGATATAAGAACTAAAAGTATGATACTGCCAGGAGAATACCTAAGGGAAACATTTCAACGGTTTTTTTAAGTATGTGATCCAAAAACTACAGGAAATGAAAGCAAAATAGACAAATGGGATTATTTCAAAGTAAAAAGATTTTTCACAGAAAAAAATCAACAGACCTAAAAGACTACTATGGAATAGGAGAAGATATTTGCCAACTATTCCTTTGACAAAAGATTAATATCTAGAATACAAAGGGAGCTTAGCAAACTTAACAACAGCAATGACAACAAAAGTAGCACCAACAATAACAACAACAAAATCGAATTAAAAATGGACAAATGATCTAAATAGACACTTGTCAAAAGACAAGATACAAAGAGACAGCAAATACATGAAAAAAATGCTCAATAACATAAACCATCAAGGAAATAAAAATCAAAACTATAATGAGATATTATTTCATTGCAGTTAGAATGGCTATTAC
>RJWT010054349.1:0-10292 GCA_004365215.1 Cuniculus paca
GAGAGACTGTTTACTCTACTGCTTACTGTTCCGCCATCTTTCACTATCATGATCTTGAAAGAGCATTTTAGGTTTTATTTGTTTCATTTGTTTTTGTGAGACAGGGTCTTAGTCTGTAGTTCAAACTGACCTGGAACTCACACTGATTCTCCTGCCAAGATTCACCCTCCTGAATGCTGGGTTTATAGGTGTTTACTACCATGCCTGGCTCAACATTTTTTGATTTTAGACTAGAATAAATTGGTTGATTTTGGGGGGGGGTAGATAAATACTTCAGGTTTTTAGTTTTCATGTATTGTGTTTGAAAGTAATAACTTAGGTGTTACAGGTTATAGTGTTCATTTATAGAAACTATCAAATCTTTTTTTCTTTTCTGGCACCAGGGATCAAACTCATGACCTCCCACTTGCCAAGCAGGCACTTAGGCCACTGAGCTAAATCCCTGGCCTATCATATCTTTTTTATGAGCTATGAATCCTGATCTCTAATTTTGTTACAGTTACAGTTTTGGTTTTAGTATTGCTATTGTGTAGGCATACATATTTACAGATATACACAAAGAGTGCTAGGACAGTAGATTTTCCTAGATATAGACAAGACTGCATTTCCAGGGCATCAGAACTATTTCTCAAGATTCACTTTTGTTTCCCATACATTGGGTATTTGTGAAGTGATTGTTATTTGATGAGATACTCTTGGTGCGCAGAAACAATATTGTTTTATTTCTGTGGTTGCACATGATCTGGTCCACACAGTTAGTGTGGTGTTAGGTGTTTTTGTAGAAATCAAGTTATTTCCCCTAGAATTTAGAACCAACCCTCCCCCCTGCCTTCTTTCCCAAACTGAAATAATTTTTCAGAAGGGTCTTTGCTTGTGAGTCAAGTCTTTTATTACAGGCTTTTCTTTTCTCCAAAGGCAAGTCCCTTTTCTGTGGTTGCTCTTTGGAGTGTGTGTGTGTCGTGTGTGTGTGTGCTCGCGTGTGTGCTTGCATATGCTTGCAGCATTTGAATCTGCAGCACATTGGTTTTCTAGACATCTTTGTATAGTAACACCATGTATGGAAGAGCTGGCAGCCTACAAAACAGTTTCTTTCCTCTTCCCCATCCTTTTAACCTTATTCCCTCCCTAGATCTGGTGACATTACATAGATAAATGTTCTGTCTAGGAAAACAGCAGAAAGAATTGAATGTCTGCCAGAATTTTGCAGCCTGAAACCGAGTTGACTGCTTTAGCCATGCTTTCTCAATCTCCTACCGTGTGTGTGTGCAGTTCGTACTCGTCAGGGCTTCCCTTGTTCAGCATCACGTCACTGTGTTCCCCATGCTTATCACACTGTCCTTTTGAGAGCTACTGTCCTCAGGCTTCAAATTTCTTAACTGTTTGAGGCTTTGTTTATGCTGTTGTGGATGAAATACATTAAGTATGAAAGAGAAACTTAATTGATACAATATTGACAGTATGCTTGTACGTGTTGAAAAGATGAAGTACTGGTAACCACCTGAAATTATCAGATTGCTTTTTAAAACAGTGTCTGCCAATTCTTTAGGAAGAGAAAGGCATTTCACAGGACTTCAAAGACAGCTAAGAAAAGTACAGTGGTGCCTCAGTTCACAAACTTAATTCTTCTACAATTCAGGTCCCAAAATTTGTTACCTGATTCTGGTTGCAACCAAAATGCAACCATGTATGTACTATGCAAACTGAATTGTGGAAAGAATTAAGTTTGTGAACTGAGGCACCACTCTACTGATTTCTTAAGGTGAATATTTAGTTGCTTTATTCCTTAGAATCAGAATTTGGAAACAACTCAGAATGACCCTTAACTAGGGAACAGATTAGTAGACTGTGGCTCATTCATATAATGGAATGTTACAAAGAAATGGAACAAACCCATTTAGTCCTCAACATGAATGAATCTCAGATATATATACTGAGCTCGGTGAAAGAAGCTAGACCAAAGGCTCTACTGTATGAATCCATTAATATGTAAAAGAACTGAGTTTTAGCTTTGATCAGCATTGCGAATAGTCATTTTTAGAACAGAAGTAATTTATTTACTGTCTGTTGCGTTAAAGAAGATAGTGTGAGATCTTGGAGGTTGGGAGTTGTTTTTAAGACTGTTATTAAGGTAGTTTACCTAGATTTCAAAATATGTCAGTGATTTCAAAGAAAAAGCAGCTTTTAGTTTTCATTTGTGCTACTGTTTGAATCTAAATCTAAAAAAGGCTTGTCTATTAATTAAAGCTTAAGATAGTCCTTTAAAAAAATACAGTGAACCCTGGTGTGGTGGTATATGCCTGTAATCCTAGCACTTAGGAGGCTGAGGTTAGTCTGGGTTAAATGGTGAGGTGAAAGCCATCTTAAATTACATAGTGAGACCCTGTATTAAACAAAACCAAAAATCAAATGAGATCCTACTTTTTGAGTTTATTAGAAAAACATTATTTTAATAGGTTCCTTTGGGCACTTTTAAGTATAGTATTTTTGTTTGTTCCTTAGCTTTCCTTCGCCATTCTGACTAATGGAAGTCCAAATCAAGGTGTTGGCAGTGTTGGTTTTTGGTGAGGCTTTTTTCATCTTGCAGACAGCTGCTTTCTTTACTATATCACCTTACAACCTTTTTCTCTCAGCCTGTACATTTGTAGTATCTCTTCCTGTGTGGATTAGGGCCCACCCTTCTGGCCTAATTTAACTTTAATTATCTCCAAATACAGTCAGACGCATGGGGGGCTAGGTCTTTCATATCACCTGCCTTCTGAAGATAGGAAGGTATATCATGTTATTATGATACTAGACTTTGTACCAGTCAAGATCCAGTCAGAGAAACAGAATCCACACTGGGTATTTCAATAGAGAAGATACAGTATAGGGAGTTGATAAAGCAGATGGTAGGGATCAGAAATGCAAAATGTGAATACTGAAATATCACAGAGGTAGATAACTTCCTGGAACAGCTACTACCTCTGTGGCCATGGGTACAAAGAAGGAGGTTTGGATTATTAAAAGGTCGGAGAAGGAGCTATACGCAGCTGTTCATTCGTATGAGGAGTGCCCACTGCCTGGTTGCTTCCAAAGGCATAGACAAGGAGGCCTGCAAAGTAGTCTCAGACTTCCCAAGGGGATACATTTCCCTGGTGGTGGTACTGTTTCTGAGGGAGCATGATGAATCTGGTCTGGAGAGAGCCAGAAGAAACTGAGGAGTGAAAATGACTGCTTTTTCTAGAAAAAGTGCAGTGCAAGGGTGACACTGGTTAGAAGGAGAAACTGTGTTCTCTTGTCATCCTTACCTTCTAGTCTTCCTCTGTTGTTTCTTACTGGTGGGCCATAATTGAAAGCCAGCTAACGAGGGAGAATAAAAGTATAGAGTCTCCCCAGCATCATGAAGCAGAATATAGAAGGGTAAGCTTGTAATTGAGAGGCAGAGAGCCTAATAGCTGGCACAGATGTTAATGGTATGACTGCAGCCTGTCTGAAACTCATTTTGGCCGTATACATCAAGTATTTTAGAAATATGCACATCTTTTGGCCCAGTAATTCCATTTCAGGAATTATTACAATATTGTAAGACTACCATCCAAAAAGTGAGTAAAGATACTGGTATACATACAAGGTGATTTGGTCATAATATTGCATATAATTTAAAAGCAGAAGCAGTGTAAATGTTCGGTATAGGATTGGTTAATACATAATGAAATATATAGCCACTAGAAAGAGGTGTGAATTTGGATTTAATGATAATTGATGGGTGTCTTAGTGACTTCTTGAGTTGCTGAGACAAAATACCCACCGCCCAAGGTTAAGGGAGGAAAGATTTATTCAGCTTACAGTTGTAGAGGTTTAAGTTCTTAGTCAGTAGCTCCAAGGCAGAGTGGCTTGGCAGAGGGGCATCACAGAAGAAAAACTATTCAGTGTGGGCAGAAGGAGCAAAGCAGCTGCATTAGGCTTCTCCATTTTATCCTTATCAGGCTCCCAGCCCTTAGGGTGGTGCCATCCACACTCAGAAAGGACCTTCCCTTTATCCACACCCTTAAAAGATGCCAACCCAGTCAGTGGACTGATTTAGTAATCACACACCCTAGATCTAGCCACCTCTGAAAAGCCCCATATGAGACTGTAGGGATGTCTAGACACAGGCTAGAACAATGAGGAAATAGAAATTTTACAGAGCAAGTTGTACATTGTATGTAGTCTGGGCTTTGTTTTTTCTTTCTTCCTTAAATCTATGTATAGAAAAAGCTGAGAACAAGGTGCATGAAAAAAGACAGTACAATGTCATATAGAAAATTGTAGGTGTCAGAGCAGAAGGACTGGGTTTGTATTTTGGCACTGCCAATTTGTTATCTTTATGACCTTGAGTAAACTAATCTTTTTCATAGCCGGAAAATGATAGCAGTACATACTCTATGGCACAGTATCATAGTGGTGTTAAATCTTGTAAAGCAAAGAGAACAAGTAGGGGACAATTTTACTGTCTTTGTTTCATTATTATCTAAAAATTTTAATATTAATTTAAAAGTATGGTTTATAATTAGGGTAGATGATGTAGCATTTCTATTAGAACTAAAAAAAAATGAAGCAAATATAGTTGTATTAAGGACAGTATTCTTTGCTTACTTGTGGAAGATCTAGAATGCCAAAGCACTTTTTTTGTGGGTGGAAACCATGTCCTGCAGTCTAGATGCAGCTGACACTTAAGATGAGTCTTTTGACAAGCCTCTTATTCCTGTTCTAGGGAAGTTTCATTCTTCCTCAAGATCTATTCAGATGCTTAGAACTTTGGTAGCATTGCTTCTGGCAAGGTTCCCAATGCTTACATCTTTTCCCTTGCTTAGTTCCTTAGGTCCTCCTCTTCCCTCTGCTCTGCTCTGCTGTGCTCTGCACCAAATGAAACTTAAGTGTTGCCCCCCCCGTTGTGTTTTTTCATACTAACTGCTATTTCAGAATTTTTATTGTAGCACAGAAAAAAATGTAGAATAGAATATTGTACATTTATTAGAAGTCCTTTAACTGTTGTGCCTTTAGATATTTGTCACTGGCCACATCTTTTTCCACATTGTAGCTCTTTTCACATTTCTTGACCCTCAATACCCTTTCTCTGAGTCTCTTAGGCAGAACTGTTTTTTGCTTTGCTTACAGAATTGCTCATGCGCTGTGCAAAAATAGTAGGCTTATTATTTTCACCATTAAATTTAGGAACTTTCTATATTGCTTTTACATTTTTCTCCTTCCTTAATGATTCTCTGATAGTAGAATGGGAATGGCAAAGATTGATTTGTTATTGCTATGAATAACAGTACTTTTTAAAGAAAGCAGGAGACCATCTGGCCATTTTAGCTCTAAATATGGAAGTTCAGATCCTGCCATACCATTTTATTTAGTGTCACTGTTCACTAGTAATGGAATCCCAACGTTTTCTACGTTCAAATTTCATTCATTCTTGCTTTAATTTTTTGTCTTGGGAAGAATTATTTTATCTGTAGGTTGTTTACCTAAGAGTGTTGATCCTGCATAATGTATTTAAAATTATGAACTTGATGCCACAGTATCTACCTGTCTCTAGATGCCACTTTAAACACAGTCGTATGTGGCCTTTCAGTAATTTCATCTTTGCTAAAAATGAGAAGTGGATAATGATTTTTGAAAATTCCTTCCAGTTCCAGACACTATGATTCTCAATAGTAGCAGAATGATGCATCCTATCAGATATGTATCAATAATTATTCTTGTTAATCTTGAAGGAAATAGTGCTGTTTGCCAGTTTGTTCAGTTGTTACTTATCCTAAGCCTTGGTTTGACTGAAATAAATGGCTATAGTAACAATTTTTAAAAATGTAATGAATATTTAAGTCTTATTGACCATTTTGCTTCTTCATGTATATGTATGATACTATGTATAGAGTGTATATATTATCATAAGAAGTGTTTTTTTTAATGCTTTTGTGCTGAATTACTATTAATGTTTTAAAATGGGTGGTATGGTATGTAGTGTGACAAATGTGTGTATTCAAAAAGCGTTCTAAAGTCTTGGGCAAAAATACTATATAGAAATTTATTAGTTCACCTAAAATTTTTTTTTATTTTTGGTACTAGGAATGGAACCCAGGGTGCTTTATTCCTGAGGTGTACTTCCCTAGCCCTATTTTTTGTTTTTATCTTTTGACTTTTGAGATAGGGTCTTGCTAAGTTGCCCAGAGTGGGCTTAAACTTCCCGTCCTTCTGCCTTAACCTCCCAGAGTGCTAGAAGTACATGTGTGCGCCACCATGCTCATCAAGTGCACAGAAAATTTTAATCGTCTCTGCTATTTCAGGAAGTTAAAATAGAAGCAAAACTTGCTCTACATTAAGAAGTGGAAATCAGTTAACAAAAATAAGCTTCAAATGAGAGCTATTACAGTTTCGTAAAAAGTAGTTGAAATCAAAATTTAGTAGGTATTTCTTATATTTGCATTTCACTCTGATATAACTTTCTCTCCTTTATTCTTTACATTAAAAAGGTTAAATAACTTTCCTAAAATGATGCTGTAAAGCGACAGAACCCAGTATGTAAGAATAATTTGAGCTGAATCTAACAGTAAAGGGTACAAAGGACTTTGAGGAATGGAGTTAAGTAACTTGGAGAGAAAGTATACAATGTGATCTCTGAAGATGAGTAGATGGGAGTACAGGGTGATAGAGTGAAAAAGGCAGCTGGGTGTATGAAGAACAGAATTGAGGACTAGCATGTAGAAGTTGATAGTCGAGATGTTATTTAAGTTTTGAATCAGACTGGATAAAACTGTTTTAGGAAGATTAACCTGGTAGCAAGATTTAGGAAAAAGTCATAAGAAAGACACACTAGTCAGTCCATGTAAGCAGTCACTTACGGTGTTATGACTGTTAGGTAAGAGCTACAAGCATATTAAAGAAAGAAAAGTAAAAAGAACGTGGCCACAAAGAAAGGGAAAGGCATACTTATTGATATTTGGAAGAATCATATTTGGATGAATGAGGAAAATGAGTTATCACTAACAGAAAGTGGAGCTCTCAGTCACTCAGCATGTGAAAGGAAGATAGCTGTTTGTAGTTTCTAAGGGTAGAATTTAAATGAAGCAAGTATACATACTGTTATTTTTGATGTCACTTCTGCTTAAGAAATAGAAAATTGTTATAGCATTTTAACAGATGATTGCTTTCTCATCTAAATTTACAGTAATCTGCATGTGCAGTCAAAGTATAAATTGAATGATCATTACTGATCTAATTATATAATGATAACTTTTTTTGGCCAGTAATCTTTTTATTGTGTCTAACTGTAGAAGTCAATGAGTGAACACATCATAGTAAAATAAATTAAATTTACTACGCCTATTAAAGCTTGTGGTGTGTTATATAACTTTGGAACTGATTAAAATTATATGGTTATTGTCAACTATAAATAATAGAAAATGGTCTCTTTTCCAGACTGTTCATGTTGCTTTATTACTCTTTATCTTCTGCAACTGTATTAAGAAGATTATATTCTAAAAAATGTTTAATTAGCAATCAGAGTTCTTTGGGATAGTATGTGGGTTGCTGAGGAATCTAGATATTAAATTGTACCCAAGTACAGGTCCCAAGAAGATTGAATTTAGGAGAGGCATTAAGTAACTGATCGATTTTGTTGCGCTATGTTTTCATTTCAAGAAATGTTATTTAGTATATACTGTGCAAAGTACTAGGGTGATTTATATTTACCTTGGACTGTCTTTCTGGGAAAAAAACATGAAGAAAGATGGAATTCTAAACTGTTGGAAAGGATTTGCTATAAATTTTCTAAGTGAACTAACTCTGTGCGCCACTCAGTTTCCCTTGTAGTATTAGAAATAATGAATTGTGTCATGATTTTCTCAAAGCGTTACATACTTTTGAATTTTGGTGTGTGAGTGGATAATATGAATAGTACTTAATTGGTTTCTATCTGATATAGATTTTGTTTTGTTTTTCATCCTACCACTGAACTATTTTTCCAGCCCCCAATTTATTCTTCATCTTTTAAGTGTTTATTATGTATAATAGAGTGCTATAGCAGTAGATAGTATAAGCTATATATATAATATCTCTGCTGAAAATTACCTAGTTTTAAATTATGAGTTAAATATTCATTGAAGAAAATTAATTCCTTGTTAAATTTATTTAATTATAATTGTGGGAGAAGAAAGGAGCAGGATAGACAAGTACCTCAAAATCACTAGAAGACTGAAAGAAATAATCTAGGTGGTAGCAGGGTGGGGGAAATTTGAGAGAATTTACGATAGGTAGTTTATGCACAGAGTAATCTGGCTAAGATAAATGGTGTTATGGTTTGCAGGTGGCCCCCCCAAGCCTCATGTAGTCATGGAAGTGGCTGGATCTAGTGCTTGTGATTGATTTGTTGTCTAGTGCTGGGATTGGCAGTGTGAGTTCTGCACCTGCCCAGGCGTGGGAGGAGGTGGGTTCTCCCCCTCTGGTGTGGTTCGCTGTTGCCGCTTGCAGCTGCCATGAACAGCTGCCCCCTCAGCCATGCCACCCTGCCTTCGAGCCAGCTAAGTATGGACTGAAACCCCCAAAACTGTAAGAAATAAACCTCTCCTTCCTTCACTTTGGGTGTCAGGTATTTTGTCCAGCAACGAGAAAAAAGTAACCAAGACAAATGGTGATGAGAAGTTTTTAGTTTGAAATTAAGAAATACTTGATGATTCACTTTTAATTCTTTGATTTACAAGAAAACAGTTAAGTCATAAAGGGGAGTTATTTCTATGTAACTGAATTTAAAGATAACCAACTTCCATGTAGGTGAAGGGAGTCTAAAATGGTTAACATTTAGATTCAGTAACCAAAGTTTGTCATGAATCATTGATTTTTTTTTTCATTTTTGATAGGCTACAACTACAATATTTCTAAATCTAATTAGTGTACCCAAGATTAGTGTGGTAAGGAGGTTCCACAGGAACAATTACAAATTCCTAAGGAGGACAGATACAGTAATTACTTATGGCTGCATGAGATTTGACTTATATCTCAAGTCATTTGACTTGTGAGACTATGAAAAATGTGGCCAGGCATGGTGGCACACTCCTGTAATCCCAGCACGTGGGAGGGTGAGACAGGAGGATCATTGTGAGTTCAGGACCAGCCTGGGCTACAAAGTGAATGCATGGCCAACCTGAACTGCATAGTGAAACCCTGTATCAAAAAGACAAAAAAAAAAAAAAAAGAAAGAAAGAAAGAAAGAAAGATGTGCCATTTGATTTTTGTTCATTGTTTCTAACCTGGTTAAATTTACATAAAATAGAATTTCCATTTTAACCATTTTTAGTGTGCAGTTTAGTGATACTCAGTTCATTTACCATGTTGTGAAACTGTTGCCACTATCAATTTCTGAAACTTTTTCATCATCCCAGACTATACCTATAAAATAATTAACTCCCACCTTGAAGCTCCGTTAACCTCTGTTCTACTTTCTGTTTGCATGAATTTATCTATTTTAGATATCTCATAGAAATGGAATTATATGGCATGTTTTATTTTGTGAACATTTCATTAAAAAATTAGTTGTGATTACAGTTGAACATAAATTTGTATTTGCCTTATATATGTGCTTAGGTCTATGGAAGAATGATGCACCTTTATTTATTACTTAGTGCATATTTGGGTGTTATAGAGAATCTTACATAAATTATATACTTTCTCTGTACTCTCTTTAACTTGTGTTTGTAATTTCTAGTCACTTTAAAACTTGAGAAATTTTACACCTTTTAAGAAGTCACATACAACACTCACCAGGAGCAGTGTGGCGGCAGCTGCTCCGGACTGGCTTGGGTCTGGGGCGAGCACAGTGAACCCCACCTAGCTGTGCACCTTAGGAACGGGCGACCAGACCCATAGAAATTGGCACCCAGCCTCCGTCGGCCACGGATGTTCAGGGCGTCCCTGGGGTCCTTCCTGCACCCCGCCCACTCGCCCTGGGCGGCCCAGTGGCTGCTGCTCTGAGCCTGGCTTGAGTTGGGGGCATGACCAGCGAATTCCACCTAGCCATTCAGCTTGGGACTTCACCAGCAGCCCGGTGGGGGTTTTGGTTTGTGTCTGTCCCCCATTGGCTGGGGCCGTTGGGGGCATCTCTGGGGTCCTGCCTAGGCCCCACTCATTCACCCGGAGCGGCCTGGCAGTCACTTCTCTGGGCCTCACTTGGGTTTGGGGTGCATACAGCGAATTCCACCTGGCTGTGCAGCTTGGGACCTTGCCAACAGACAGGTAGGAATCTGCACCCCTCCCCCATTGGCCCAGGAAGTTCAGAG
>RJWT010054350.1:0-10285 GCA_004365215.1 Cuniculus paca
CTACTTTCCAATGGCTGTCCTCCATTTTGCTTTGGGTTTCTCAGGCAAGAGGAACAATGTGATATTTAAACTGGTGTGTCCGATTTATTTCACTTAAAATTATGGTCTCAAGGTGCATCCATTTACTGAAATATTTCTCAAGTTTATGCTTATTTATGGCAGGGTAGTACCCTACCATATATAAATACCACATTTTCTTCATCCATTCATTTTTTAATTAATTAAGTTTATCAGTACATTTTAGATATACATAACAATCATATTCATTGGAATTTGTACCTATACATGCTGTATTTAGATTCCTCTCCTTTTTTTTTGTCTCCAAGACTTAGCTATTATAAATTGTGCTGCTATAAACACTGAGTATGCATATATCACTGTGATATGAGGCTTTTAACTCTTTTGGGAAGATACCTAGAAGGGGAATAGCTGGGTCAAATAGAACCCCTAGCTTGAATTTTTTTGAGGAATCTCTATACCAATTTCCATATTGGTTGTACCAATTTACATTCCCAGCAATCATAGAAAAGGGTTCCTTTTCCCCCACAGCCCTGCCAGCATTTGTTATTGGTTGATTCCTTGATGATAGCCATTCTTTACGGAGTGAGATGGAATCTCAGTGTTGTTTTAATTTGCATGTCTCAAATGACCAATGATAATTGAACATTTTTTCATATATTTATTTGCTGTTTGTACTTGTTTCTTAACTGTAGTATTTCCTTCTTAACTTTTCCTCAAAGGATACTATTTCCTTTATTTCTTCCCCCAACACATAAACCTTCCCTGTCCCTTTATATCCTCAGTATATAGCTTGTTTAACAGCCTCTTGTTACGGTTAATACATTGTGTCAACTTGAGCAGTTTAGAGGTTTAAGGGAGAGACTCAGCAGGGAACCAGGGTTCTTACTTTGTAAATATCCTCATCCTGTGCAGAGGAAGGCAAGGAAATTTTGTGAGTGTTACACCCACCCTGGGAAGGTGGGGGTGGCTTGTGTACAACTTAAGGGTAGAGAAGACGCTTGCCTTTTTCCCTCTTTTGCTCTGGCTGCTGCCTTGAAGTGTTGCCCCAGTGCCATGCCATCCTTCCTTGGAGCCAGCTGATTATGGACTGAAATCTCCAGAAACTGTAAGCTAAATAAACCTTTCCTTGCTTCACTTTGGGTGTCAGGTGTTTGTCTCAGCAACGAAGAAAAGTAACCAAGACACCTCTAGACACCATATTAAGGCTCGCCTCCTGAATAAGTGAAATGGGATGTCATCTACACAAGGCTAGGAATTATAAAGAAAAGTTTCCCTTGTCACTGACATCTCTAGCTGTCAAAAATTTCACTGTCTAGGACTGGGTATACAGCTCAGGGGCATAAGCACCTGCCTGGCAAGTGCAAGGTCCTGAGTTCAATTACCAGTACAAAAAAAAAATTTTTTTTCACTGTCTGCCTCTGTGTTGGAGTTCATGGTGTCACCACCTAAAATGTGAGTTCCCTGACTCACACATCACATGTGTTAGCCACTAATTCCTTAGCTCCAATGTGTTTGGCAAATCAAAATTCTTCAATTCCTAAGAAGGCTCGGAGAAGATAAGAGAGAGTAAATAAATGTGAAAACAAAAGAAAGACAGAGACAGAAAAATGTTCCGGAAAGTGTGTCTCAGTAGGGGCCAGGAAAGCAGGAGGTGATGGCATGTCAAGAGGAGGAGCTCAAATCCAAGCTGGGCCTCAAGAAGGGACTGCTCAATGTAGGGCAATCCCTGTCCTATAACAATGCATATGACAGTGACAACCAACTTGTCATGGGCCTTGTCATTCATGAAGTGACTCCATGCATGGAGCATTTGCCTTCACCACCAACTACATGGTAATGCCACCAACCACACAAAGTGACACTGTTTCAGCTCAATCAGCCAGGCTCAAGGAATCATGATCAAGTGTCCCACTGAGATAGGCTACAAAAAGAAAGAAAACCTATGCACATGAGGAAAAATAAAAAGGAAGAGGGAGAAGCAGCATCATGTCAAGTTAAGGTGTGTGGATTCAGATGTCAGAGATTCTAGGGTCAGGGTCCTCCCTGATGACTCACAGAAGCAACCTTGCTGCCAACTTCATTTAGCATCACTCAGGACTTCACAGGAGAGGGTCTATAAGTGAAAAGTCTACGAGAAATAAAGGCATGATAAGCATTTATACTGGAGACTCCAACAGAAAGAGACACAGCTAATGTTCAAGTACAGCTCGTGATGGATGAGCTTCTTTGTTTTCTAGTAAAATTTCAAAAGATTAATCGACAATCTAGTCTGATCCGTGGTTTGTAGCCAGCTCCAGTGCTTTGACTCAGTCCTTTGCACAATTCCCCCCAGCTTCTTCCTGGAGAAGAGATGAGTGGCTTCTGCATGTTTCACAACAGTTTGGCTTTTCTCTAAATCCCTTGGTGAGAGATCAACTTCATGATGTCATCAACAAGCAAGTTGAGGCCACAGCACATACACCCTGTGGTGACCCTGTGTAACTGAGTATACACCGTGTATTCACAAACACTGTCATGTTATTATATAGTCACTGAAGCTTATTACCATTCTCCCTTCCCGAGGACTTCTCTTTCTCTACAGTATGCAACTCCACAGCATATTCATCTTCTCATGGCTGCATGCCCTTCTACAAGAAGATGGAGCAGGTATCCTTCCCTCAGGCATCTGTTCATCTATTTCTCAATGCTTCACTGTATTTGTCCAATAAATTGCCACATCCCATTCATAGTTGGCCTATGTTAGCCTCCAAAACATACCACAAGCAGGACAACAGCTTTAGCTGTCTTCCATGTCCTTCAAATAGGAAGGTGCAAACAAAGTACTAGATGTTTCTTATAAAAATTTGGGTCGAGTTTCTCTTTTCTGAAGAGAATCTCAAATGAAGTTAATGGATCCCTTTCTGTACCATGATTGGCAAAATTTGTCATTAAGATGATGCCTGGGTGCTTGGTGAGAGATCAAACAAATAACAGCAAGAGGCTGAATTCCAGGTGGAACATTCTGCAAAAAGCTACTTGCACTTCCTTCTGTTTTGATTCTCTGCCCCAGTAATTGTTTTGATTGTTTGTTTGTTTCTGTTCATTTGTTTTTCATTCTGCTTTGGTTTTTCCTTATTACCTTTAAGAATGCATTGGACCATATACATTTCATTTGACAGGGCTTATAAATCTTTCTGCTCATTTTCACTCAACCATTTAGTGGTCTGCATTGCATAAACACTTTCATATTCTACAGGGTTTCATCAGCTAACTGATGGCCTGTGCTAGGGAAAGGCAGAGGAGGAAGGAAATAACAATGTTTTTAACAGCTAGACTGCGTATTAAGGTAAGCCATGCATACATGTAATGATTTCCCTACAAGAATTAGTGTTAAATATTTTTTCCTAACCTTATAGATGTCGTCTCATACTTACATTTAGGTAAATATGTTGAGTAAATAATTTAGGTAAATAATTCAGGATAAAACCTTGGTTCTAATAGCAATCCAGCACAAAGTAGAATTTTAGCTCTCTGAAAGTAAATTTGAAGATGCCCAGCATCTTCAATTATCAAAAATGTATAAGAACATTTAATATTGTTCCATGTTCAGTTGACATTTTGCTTTCCAATAAAAAAAGTACTTTAAAGTTATTTTTACAATTGTAGCATTAGTCTACAAGGAGTTTCAGAGTCTGCTTTTATTCTAATCTTTTAAATAATGTTTTCTCTCTTTTATGAATTGAGCAGTCAGGAGCAATAAAATAGATCTATAAAGGAATAAATCAGTGCTCCTTCCATCACGTCATACATTTGATTCAGCAGCTGATGTTCCTGGGGATACACCGTGTCACACAACTTCTATGTCACAAGTTTCCACAGCATGCTTTCCAGAGGTTTTTCATAGGATGTCAGGAGTGAGAGGAGAACTGAGAAAGGAAAACCACACACTCTCATCAAACAGAGCTGTTCTGTTTATAGATATTGTATATGCTCAGCTTCTATCGCAGATTTCAAAGTCAGGACTCCATTGCAAAAAAATAAATAAATAAATAATCAGAAACTGCTGTCCTCAACCAAAAGTCAACTAGATGGATGAGGACAGATAGAATTCATGTATCTTCTTTCATCCCTTCCTCAAAACTATTCTAAATTAACTATAAAGAGATTCTTTAAAATTATTTTAGGGGGCGGGGATTTAGCTCAGTGGTGCAGAGCCTGCCTGGCAAGCATGAGGTCCTGACTTCGATTAGTGGTACCTCCACAAAAAAAATTATTTTAGGGCTTCAATCCATAATAACAGATAAAATGGAAAATAAAAAAAACATTTGGGAAGCTCCAAAATAGGTGGAGGGATGGCCAAAAGTCACCGCAGACTTGTGAAAACTGAATCCAACAAGAGTAGAAGGAAAAATCAGAGCAAACCTGACTTCTTGTTGGGATCTGCAGTCCCAGGTGCCACTGAAGATTGCAATTTAAAATGCAGATTTCAGCCAGGCCCGGTGGCGCATGCCTGTCATCCCAGCATTCAGGAGGCTGAGACAGGAGGATCGTTGTGAGTTTGAGACCAGCCTGGGCTACAAAGTGAGCTCAAGGCCAGCCTGAATGGCATAGTGAGACCCTATCTCAAAAGATAAGCATGGGGATTTAGCTCAGTGGCATAAGTGCTTGCCTGACAAGCACAAGTTTGATCCCCGGTACCACAAAAAAAAAAAAATTGCAAATTCCAAGCACTGAGCTCAGTTGTAGAAAGTTTGCTTTGGATGATCACAGCACTGGAAAAAAAAAAAGATTCAGTTATCCTAGATAAGCTCTCTTTTTGTGTAACTGGGCAACCACCCAGGAAAAGAGGAGCTGTATTCCCTGGAGAGCATAAAGCAGGATCTCTGAGCTTTGCGTATACAGAGCACATTTGAGACAACCACACTCTACAGAAAATAGGAAAATTAGTCAAATGACTGTGTTAGCTTTGCTGAAGGAACATTACCTCTAACGCAGAACTATATCTAGGTATGCAAGTGCAGGGGTAAATTACACGTGGTCCCTGACTTGCAATGGTTCGCCTTATGATTTTCTGATGTTACACTTACGCAAAAGCAATAAAAATTGAAGTAGTCATCGTACTTTGATTTTTTGGAGTGTGCTCTTTTCCCAGGTTAAGGACACATTGTTTAATACTCTGTTGTGACATTGGGCAGCAGCAGCAGCAGCAGTTATCACAACTAACAGCCAGTCACATAATCATAAGGATGAACAGCCAAGGCCCTACAGATGCTGTATTGCTAAGCTATGATGTTCAGTAGGTTACGTGTATAAATGCATTTTTGATAGATGATATTTTCAACTTACTATGACTTTATTTAAGCATAACCCCATCATAAGTCAAGAAGGGCTGAGGATTTAGCTCAGTGGCACAGTGCCTGCCTGGCAAGTACAAGTTCTTGAGTTCATTTCCCAGTACCCCTGCCCCCCAAAAAAATGAGTCAAGGAGACTTTGTAGACAAGCAGAGTCTCCAAAAACTGTTTATGTTCTATGTCCTCTTCTCCTGAAAATTACTGAAGGATGTACTCCGAAGCTAGAGAATATACCAGTACTAAGGAAGACCCAATACAGGCAATATGAGTTCCAGGATGAGAGACAGGTGAAGGGTACCTTTGCAAAATGATTGCAAAGACAGATCTCAGCATAAAGGGAGGTGCACAGAGTACGGGGACAAGTCCAGGCTGCAGTGGGAAAAGAGGCTCCAGGGGAGACTTTCTCCAGCAAATGAAACTTCAGCACACAGTATGCATGCAAAGTCAATGGGAAGGATTTTAAACCAATGGTAAAGAATTTGAGAGTGAAAAGCAAACAAAACAAGGCATTTCTTACATAGACAGAACCCAAAAATTTATACAGGACATAAAAAGTAATTGCAACCTAATATATGTTTCCATCATGAACAGCATTTGTATTGTTACACTATTTTAAACACTGAATACAGATTCAACCAACATTACAAGAAACCACTTTGAAAAATGGGGGACAAGACAGCGATTCCAGGACAAGGGTGAGAAAGAACCATGATTTCATATTCCAGGGTGGAAAATATGCCCAAGGTTGAAAAGTCAAAAGTAGCAGTGCAGGCATATCTCAGAGGCAAAGAAATAGACATTCTCTCACCCCCACCCTGCCACACACACATACACACCAGCTAAATTTAGTGAAAGTAGTTGCATGGGTGGACAGGCAAATGCAAGAAACTGGAAGCAAGAAACACTGTATTTTGCAAAAAAACTGCAGAAATATCTGGTTCTTTGGACTAGATACATACATAACTTTGATTTTAAAAAAAATATTTTTAAAAACTGAGAAAAGACAGCATGGGAAAGGCTATTCCCTTGGGGTTCATCAATGGCTGTGACTCCCAGAAGCAAGGATTCATGTTCCTCTTGCAATCGAGTATTGGATTGCTCTCCCCTATGAACAGGAATCATGATGATCTAATATTACTCATCATTTTATTAAAACCTTCCAAGTATATGTTTTTCATAATCATTTGGAGAAAGAAAGGGCAGAAGTTGACATGAGTCATGTTTTGAAATGGTTTACTCATTTTGCTAAAAAAAAAATCATAATCCAAGATTTCCATTTTTCACTTGTTGAGTTTTCTCCTGGCTTTGTCTCCTCACTGCCCCCCACAATGTCCTCCACCCTCAGTCCCTGCCAGTGCTCCTCAGAATGCCCCTTCATGAAGTCCAGGGCTCAGGACAGTGTTGATGACCACAATGATGAAACTCATTCCCAGGACGAATCCAAAGCACGCTGACCTATACAGTGCTCTCGTGTGGTTCTGTGGGCTGGAGGATAAAGCAGAGAGGCAAAAGAAGAGGCATCTGCTGTCTTCCCAAAATGATGTGGAAACTCACACAATTCCTCTGAACATCACTGCAGAAGAGGAATTTGAAAAAGAAAAAACAACCCAAATCTTCCAGTTTCTCCTGAAAATCCCCACAGGAAATCCCCATCATTTTGCTTGTGTGCATGTACAAGGATAAAGGAAAGAGGAATTTCAGTGAGCTTAACCAGGTCGTGTTTACTGGGAAGGGAGTGGCGGGGGCGCTGTGGAAGCACTGGAAGAGAAAACATGGACCCACAGCATATGGGCGCTGGACTCACAAGCACAGTGGTGGGTTGCTGAATGAGTTCATTTTTTCTCCCAACAGACCAAGAGTAAAAGTAGAAAAAGAGAGGGAGAAAAATAGGTGCTGGTTAGAGAGTCCACAGCCTCATGCATGCCAGGTAAGTTTTCTACTCCTCCAGCCCCAGGAAAAAGTATATATTTAAAAAATCATAAGATATTAAGTAGCTCCAGAAACAAAATCCAATCTCAAGTTGAACTAACTAGCCTTTTTAAAAAGCCTAACATGTGGCTGGGATTTTGCTAAACACGTTCACATCCATCGTTTTCTCATTTAATTTTATTTAAGAATGCCATATGCGCTCCAGTTTTGCTCTTTATTATTAGATACAAAATCGATGATTACACTTTGTTCTTCAGAAAATACCGTGCTGCAGCTCCTCCTTTGCCCTGGACAGTGTTGCGATACCACATCCAATATACAGTTATTTCCCTTGGCCTGGTGGATTCGAAAGACACCAACTTTATCTCCTCGCCATTTGTCAGTGATTAAATCTCAAATTCTGAATCAAGATTGCCATTTTGAGTAACTAGCAACTGTGCTTCTCGCCTCCCAGTTTCTCCTCCTCTCCATAACATTGCATATTTACCGCCAGGTGGCAATGGGTAAACACGCCCAAGCAGGCAAACCTTAGAAACAGCCTAAGAAAATAGTATGACATTCCAAAGAAAGTCACAGGCGTGAGATGCTTATCATGACATTCTACAAGTTTAAATTAGCTGAGAACAGGTTTGGTTGTAAAGGGCAGATAGTTCAGGCTGAGAAGAACTGGGCTTGTGTTTTATTTCTGTCATTTTTCTTGATGCAATCTAGGATAAATCTTTCCCTCTTCCAAATTCATTGTGTACAATTGTAATAATAAACATTAGTCAAGATCATGAATATTTGATGAGGCAATCTTTATAAAGACATATTTGTGTATTGTTAAGCTCGAGATGTTCATTATGAAGCAAAACAGGCACAACATGAAAAAGTAATGGATACAAAGCAATAGAAACAAAATGCAAACCTTGCAAATTATCTATTTTATTGTCCCTTTTCTGAAGGGAAATGTTCCCACCACATTTCAACTTCAAAGTCCTTCCTCATTTTAGAAAAAGATTGTAGTTTCTATTTCTTACTAATAAACAAATCTCAGATCTTATGGCAGTGTCTTTTTAATGCCTTGAAATCTTGCTTCTTTCAGAGCATTCAGCTACATCCTCCTTCATCTGTGGTTTCCTAAAGGCTCTTTACCCATGGAATGCACATCCAAATCTCACACTAAAACTCTATAAAGTTCCCTGATAACACAAGATTCTGGGATTCTGATTCTTTCCTAGCCACTCTCCTTTTCATCAGTCTCTCTGAGGCCAACTTTACTACCTGTCTTAGTCCATTTGTACCACTATAACAGAATTCCTGAGACTGAGTAATTTATAAAGAACAGAAATTTACTTCCTATAGTTCTGGAGGTTGGGAAGTCTGACAGAATGGGGCTGGCACCTACTTTAGGTTTTCATACTCCAGTGTCTCCATGGCAGAAGGCAGAAGGACAAGGTTGAGCAAGAGAGAGCCCAACTCACTGTATAAAGAACCCACACTAATGTTAATGACATTAATCCATCCATCAGGACGGAGCCCTCATGACCTAATCACCTCTTAAAGGTTCAGCATTGTTGCACTGAGGATTAAATTTCCAACATATAAACATCAGGCATAAGTCCAAATCATAGCACTACCTCTCTGAGAAATGCCTTCAAGATATTTGCAATTTCCGGTGCACACAATGGAAAGTCCTCCTTAATGAGAATCCACCTATTAGTGTTAGCCTCAGCTTATTTTGTTCCTATTCTGAACCTGGCTTTTGTCCAGGTAGTGGCATACCCAACAAAGGGGTATCCTAGCAGAGACTGAAGCCCCAGTGGAAATCATGCATTAAATTACAGGAACTGAGGCAGGATCATGAGGGGATCTCCATGGAAGAGCAGGGTGAGCTCTTTGTAGTCATGACTACATCTCCTACCCTAGGAAGGGCAAAGAAGAGCAGCTACCTCAACCAAAAAAGAAAAAAAAAAAAAGAGAGTGACAGAGAGAGCTGAATTCCCAGAATAGTAAAGAAAGCCATGGATCAGAATTCTCTAAGCGAACCAAGACCTGTTCCAACTCAGGTATGGGAGTCACCTAAAGAAGAAAAAGAAAGTGAGGCAGAAAGAGCCTCCTGTAGAAAAGAAGTGCTTCATGTTCCAGGCTGAGCATAGGCCTTTTAGTTGAGATGATGTGGGACTTATCTTTCCTGAGCAACTATTCTGACATTTCTATAAAAAGTATGCCCCATGGTGCTTTGCTTCTCATGTTAAAAATCCAGAGGAAGAAAAAAGAATAAATATCATCAAGTCATTGACTTTTTTTTTTCTTTTTTCTTTTCTGGTTCTCTCTCTCTGTCTCTCTCTGTCTCTCTGTCTCTGTCTCTCTCTGTCTCTCTCTGTCTCTCTCTCTCTCTCTCTCTCTCTCTCTCTCCCCATCTATCTATCTATCTTATACAGGGTCTCACTGTGTAGTTCAGACTGGTCTTGAACTCACTATGTCACCCAGGCTGACCTTGAAATCACAGTGAACCTCCTGCCTCAGTCTCCCGAGTGCTGAGATTACAGGCATGCACCACCACACCCAGCTAAGACATTGACTCCTAATGAGGATGGTGCCATCCTCCTAAGAGCTACTGGGGAAAAGTATGGGGTGACTACTAGCATTCACTGGTTGAGACTGAGAGGTATCATCATGTGGATGATGAAAAACTTTCCCCATCTAGCAAGGACTTGAGATTCCCCATCATACATTTATGTGGGTGCAAAACATCTGAGCCAAGAATTCATTTGCACTAAATATAAACACAACGTTTATATTTAATATGTAATCATTTTTCTAAGAATGGAATAGCAGCATAAATTGGAGGCTTTAGAGCTTTGTTTAGTTTGAATCTTTACCATGACTTGTTTGATCATCTCAGAAAAATCATAAAATTGATGACAACTTCACCACAGCATTTAAATTATCAACAGAAGACATTTAAATCTGCCTGCGTTTGGAGCTGTGGCATTCCTTGAGTCTTCATAGGGGCAAGCAT
>RJWT010054351.1:0-10295 GCA_004365215.1 Cuniculus paca
GACTCATGGCCTGTGTTTTAGTCCTGTGAGTTATGTTCCTGTGTGCTGCTTGAACAGACTACCCATATGTCACTCATTTCTGTGTCCTGGCTTGGCTCAGAGTCTCAAATCAGCAAAGGGTTGTAGAATCAGTTCCCCTAGTTATTTGAAATCTATTGGAATGTATTCCCACAAAGCATATCAAAGAGCTGGAAATCTGAAAATCCACAGTGATCACACATTTTGGTTTATTCCAATTTACATCTATTATTCTGCATTGATTAATAAGCATGCTTCCCTTTACTGTAAAAGTGTCTCGATTTGGACGATCCATTACATGCTTACCCTGTCTCGGGGCAGCAAAGCATAGATTAGATTCCACATAAGAGGCTGAAGATCTACAGTTATGGATTGGGGTCAGATGATCCAAGCACAGGGTCAACAAAACACCTCATGTTCATAACCAAGCCCTATCACCCTTCTATTGGACCAGCATACTCTAAGGCTCTTTAGCAGTCCAATATTGTGCAAGATGGGAGTAAAAGTAGTCTATATCTCAAGGGTTGTTCTGAGGATTAATGGAGGCTATGGAAAAATGCAGGATATGAATGGCTCTAGTTAATTGAAAAGTCGAATACCTTCAGCAGAACAGATACTCATAAAATGTTTACTGAAGGAATAAATTTGTATAAATGTGTAGGAGAAAAGATGGACTAAAATTGAAAAAATCTACTTTACAATGAATATCATTGTTACAAGCAATTCTGGATTTTGGTATGGTTTTATATCTTTGAAAATTTTTATGGTGAGCATATATGGCTCTCTTTATATCTTCAAAGCTTATTTTTGAAAACTACATCACCATATAAAACAGAATGTATAAAAATATCTCATATTTAATAGGTGCTAAAAAAGATACTGGTCTTAAACACAAAAATGATTTCATGCATGGGTACTAGCATTATAATTAGCTATAATTTGATTTTTACCTGAGCATTTCCTCTTCAGAAATTCATCTAAAATTTGACTTTTTAAACATGTTAAGGACATTCGGCACAATTTTATAATAGAAAAAGTAAAATAAATTTTAAATGTTAAAAATTTTAGATTTAAATTTTAAATGTTTGAAATTTTAAATAAACATTGTTCATTTAAAAAAGTAAATGCCTAACTATATAAACAAAGCATAGTAACACTGAGCTATCATATACAAGGGGTGATCAAAACACATGGTGAAAGTTTAAAAAGTTTATTACAGTAAAAGACAGATTGCCTTTAATCCTTCTCAACATACCTCCTCTCCCTTTGAAAACACTTAGTCCACTGTTGTTGTCATTTTTTTCAAGCAGTTCTGAAAGTCCTCTTTTGTGAGTGTCTTTATAAGGTGTGAAAAAAAAGCCACACTGAACGATCCTGCTCAGTACCATCCAATGGAAAGGCAAGCTCGTGAATACACTGTGGTGCGTCCTCCTTGTAATTCTCTGGATCTGGCAGCATTTGACTTCTGACTCTTCCCCAAAGTCAAAATGACCATGAAAAGTAAACATTTTGAATTGATACAGGACATCAAGATAGACACATCACACAACTAAGGACACTCATGAAAGAAGATTTCTAGACTGCTTCAGAAAGTGGAAGAACAGTGCGATAAATGTATTGAAAGTGAAGGGAGCGTATTTTTGAGAGAGATTAATGACCACATGTATTTTACAATCATAATTTTAAAAAAGGTAACCATTACCATATATCTATATACAACAAATTATAGGCCACATTTGTAAAGAACAGTAAGTGACATGGGAAATAGGATGTCAGAGAAACATGGTGCAAAACTGTATGAAAACTACTTCTGACTTTTGTTGAAATGAGCATGTACAATATACAAAAGAGTATCTAATAATAGTTATGGTATAGAAGTAAAATTAGGAAATAATTTTATTTTTTCTTTATATTTTCAAGAAAAAAGTATGATTTGAAAAAACAGGGAAGGTTATTTGAAAGAGAAGGAAACGCACACACAGAGTCAGCTCTGAAGATGTCTGCTGCTCGGGGACCCTCCAGAGAAGTGCGAGGAACCCACAGCCTGTGGGAGGTCCCAGGTGACCTCCTCCTTGTCCAGCCTAGCAAATTCTGTGGCTGTCTCTCCCCATGCCTGGCAGTTCCCACTAAGTCAACTCTTCTCCACGGTGGTTATTTTCAGAAGCAGGGCCCAGGTCATCTGTCTCTGTTACTTATACTGGGAAAATGGTCTCTGGAAAGCAGGACACAGTAAATTTCTCAGCCTGAGGTCATTTGATCTCCAGTTTTCCTTCTCACAGGTTTCCCAGGAACTTGCAAGAATAAAAATTTTTAAAGCACTTACTCATGGAGAATGAAACTCTGTTTTCTCCTGCCTTCCTGGGAAAGCCAGGTCCCTAGAGTACCCTCCTCCTCGGCACCTCATCTGTCTCGTCTTCACATGGGGATGGCCTACCTGACAGTCCTCTTGTTTGACATGGGCCTAGTCACTGGGAACAGTGACTCATTTCTTATTTTTGTGATATCATATCAATGTTATTGAGATATAATTAACATACCATATTAATAACCCATTTGAAGTGTACGATTTAATGTTGTTTGCTATATTCACAGACTTGTGCAACTATCAACTATCAACAATATTAGAACATTTTCATCATCCTCCAAAGAAACCTTACACATTTTAGCAGTCACTCCCCATTGCTCCCAAAATCTTGCACACCTGGACCATCACTCATCTATTTTCTGTCTCCATGGAGTTTCCTGTTCTGGCCATGCCATGTAAATGGAATCATATGTGTCCTTTTGTGTCTGACTTCTTATACTGAACATAAGGTTTTCAAGATTCACCTATGTTAGAGCACGAATCAGAATCAGGACTTTCTTTCCTTTTGACAGCACCTCACTAAGTCAGTAAATTGCCCAGTCCGGTCTCTAATTTCTGATCCTCCTGCCTCAGCCTCCCAGACCTCTGAGATTATAGGTTTGTGCCACCACTCTTAGCTTGTAAGAAAATTCCGTTTGACCTCTTAAAGTAACTGCAGGACGATTTTCCAAACTGGCTGTGCTACCTTGTATTTCTGCTAACAGCATGTTCCAATTTCTCCAAATTTTGGCCAACATTTCTGTTATATAACTTTTTGATTTCAGCTATTATAGTGGGTGTAAAGCAGCATCTCACTGTGACTTGATTTGCATTTTCCTGATGAAATGATGTTGAGCATCTTTCATGTGATTATTGACCACTTGTACATCTTTGGAGAAAGGTCTATCAGATCCTTAACTTAGGTTTTCATTATTTTTTCCCCTCCAATATTTATCTATTTTATTTTCTTTTTGGTACTGCGGATCGAACTCACGACCTTGCGCTTGCCAGACAGGCGCTTACGCCACTGAGCTATATCCTCGGATTCCCCTCCAATATTTATTTTGTGCCTACTTTACCAGGTACTGCTGTAACTATCACTGATAGGCAAAGAAGATCAAATCCTTGCCTTCAGAAACTTACATTCTACTGGGAAAGAAAAATCAATGAACAAGTAAGCAAATATCTGTGTAAAACAAGATTGAGTGGAGACAAATGCTACAAAAACAGTCAAGTGGGTAGGTGCCAGGAGTGCTGGGATGGGTGTGCTATTTTAAATAGAGCAACCCGGGAAGGCTTCTCAGAGGAAGTGACATTTAACAAAGTAAATGAAGGAGGGAGCCATGCAAACCTCTGCAAAGTCCAATGGAGGCGTCCTTGCAGCAGGACTATGTCCATTTGAGGGATGGAAAGAAAGCTAGCGGGGCTAGAGAAGCCTAGCAAGGGCAGTGCTAGGAGATGGACCTTGAGATGTTGCCAGGGCCCAGGTTCTGGACTGGCTAGTGCTGCAGACTGATGCCATTGTGCCTATGTGTTATTACAAGACGAGTCCCTGAAGACTGGGACAGGTCCCGCTCGTCTCCAAGTGTCCACAGCTCACACAGTGATTTCACAGGTAGTGGGTGTAATACATTGGGGTGGGATAATGGCCTCACCTGCATTTCAGAGAATGCAAGACAGAGAAACTGAGGAGAGTTGATGTGACTCACTACTCACACGGGGTTACTTGAGACTCCAACTTAGGGAAAGGGCAGTAAGTGAGATCTAGATTTAAACCTGGTTATTGTTTAGGTAGCTTGCTCCATCTTTTAGAACCCTGGAATCCTCAGGAGCTGGGCCTACCTTGTAGGAGTCTCAAGAAAAGTAAATAAGTGAGATTATGCGTGTCATACGGCAGGTGCTCAACAGTGCCAACGCTGCCTCATTTCCCCGGTCGCGCACCCTGGCTGTCTGTGTGTGCTGCCCAGATGGGCACCAGAGACACAGAACTCAGATCGGCTCATTCCCAGAGGGACACCTGGCCCCGCAGCTGAAGGAGATGAAAACACATTCCTTACACCTCTAGAGGATCAGGGTTACCTGAGCTGGAGAAGAGCAGTAAGGGAGGAACTGGGGTCAAAATGGAGGGTGAACAGGAGACTTATCGAGCTCCCTCAGTGTCACCTGTGACTCCAGGCTTCTCATAGGTGGCTCCAATACTCCCCAAGAGCTGTGTCCAGCAGGGTTTAAGATGGCTCATCCATCCCCTAGGAGGCTCGATCGAGGATAATGGAGAGGCCACTTTCCATGGGATGCGTCAGAGAGAAGGAAGTCATGAAGCAAGCTGGCTTATCTCTGAATGTCAAAGTCTGCTGGCCACTGTGACTAAAGTGCCATGAGATTTATGGTGGGCTTGGGATGATCTGGTCACAGAGAGCTCTCTTCAACAGAGAGATCGGGACTTCGCACTTTTGCACTGAGACTTGATTAAGAAAGTCTTTCCAACAGCTGGTTAAAGTCATTTATTACTTCCTGGGGATGTATCTCTTTATATTTCTCTTCCCCCACTCAATTTACACATTTGCCAAACTCCAGGCCTCAAGACTAAGAAAGAATAGAACTGACCGCCAGGCCTGCCCTCACTCAGGCACTTGAGGAAGTGGAGGGATGGAGGGATACTCGAGGGATGGTGGCGGTGGTAGGTCCAGAGGAAAGAGGCAAAGGGAACTTCAGAGGGAAAAGCACCAGTTCCTTCAGGGTGAGGAGGTCACAGATATTAATTGAGCACTTACTGTGTGTTCAGTGCCTCGGAAGATGGTTTATATAAGTCATGTCAATTATCCCTCACACCTCCAAAAGACCCTGGGATCTCTCTAGTTGGCCAAAACTTCAAAGAGAGTATGCTCAAGGTCGCTCAACTGGTGGGAGCTAGGAAGGGCGTGAGCCTTGTTCTTTTGGGCCTTGGGACCACAAACTTCTCACCAACATAGCCTGAATGGAACGAGGCAATAAACACGAGAATGTACATTTGTAAATTCATGGATTTGCTTTCCTGATCTTTTACTTGCCTGGGATGAGTACAATAATGTTCAAATTAAGCTCCCGCTTAAAGACACGGAGCCAGTGAGGTGTGGAGCTGGGCTTTGGGCCACTGCAGTCCCTCAGGAGCTCTTCCCTGGGACTCGCTCGGCCTTTCATAGGGTCTTGGGGGAGTCAGGGATGAGTGTAACCAGTGAACTGGGCAGAAACCAACTGGGAGATGAAAGGCAAGTAAAGTAAAGCCAGAGCAGTATATTTATCATTTACGGAGCTTTCTAAATCACTATAATGTCTTAATACAAAGTTTTAAAAAAAGAACAGAAAGCCACATGGTGTGGATGTGAGCACACAGTGAAGTGCGTTCCCTTCGAACAGCTTCTCTTTGGTGACTGCCCTGATTTTAAACAGCACCCCCTAAGCTCACTCTGCATGCCTTGACCTCTTATTCCCATTACAGTTCTACGAAGTCTCCGGCAAGACTTTTTTTGGGGAAAAAGTATAAACCTAAAAAAGACCAAGAAATTCCTCTTCTGTCAATCCAGAAAAATCTTGAAAAAAAAAATCCAGGAAAACAGTCAGTGGGAGAGTGCACAGGGGGTGGAATGGCTGTGCAAGCTGTTCCCCAGGGACTCTGTCACCCCTGGACAGGGAATGTCCCCAGGGGGAAGTTCTCAGAGCAGGGGCCTCTGAGGCGGTGGTAGGTGCAGGCTTGCATTTTATCCTACACTACACTCTGCGCACAAAGGAGCTTTTGTGATGACAAGATGAGGGAAAGGAGCAGACCCCAAGCAGAGTTCTTCGGTGCGTCAGGCATGGTGCTGAGCGCAGGGGCTCAGATCCACACAAGCACTGTTCTCTCAATCCACAGATTAGTTGTCCTTAAGCAAGCAGTAAAAGTGTATTGCTTCACTGTTCTGGACGCTAACATCCAAAAAGCAAGGTATTCGCAGGGCCAGGGAATGCTCCTTGCCCTTCCTGGCTTCTGGGGTTGCTCTAGTCTCTGATTTCGATATCACAGGTGTTCTTTGTGTGACTCTGTCTTTATATGGCTGTCTTCCTACAAGGCTACCTCATATTGTATTAGTTTCTGCTCTGCTCCAGAATGAGCTCATCTTAACTAATCACAAATGCAATGACCCTATTTCCAGATATCCTCTTATTCTTGGGTCCTTGAGTTTAGGACTTCAATGTGTTTTTGTTTGTTTTTAGAGAGATGAAGTTATGAGATTCTACTTATCACACTGTCTGGTGGAATTTCTAGTATAAAAGGCCCCTTTTAGAGATGAATAAGTTGAAGTACAGAGAAGCCAAGTGACTTGATTCAGATCTACAGGAGTAAATCACAAATCTAGATTTGACTCCAAGCCCATCTTTCGCCTACCACGCCACCTTGTCTTGCTAAGCATGAGATTTCCTCAGCCAGTGGTAATTTATGTAAAAACAACTGTCACATGCCTATCACATTTAGTCCTTATGGCATCTCTAGGACATAGGTATTATTCCCATTTTACTGATAAAGGAAATGAGCTCCAGAAAGATGGTGGTTAGTCAGTTTGGAAAAGAAAGGAAAGGAGTCAGGTATGATGGTGCATGATGTAGTCCTAGTACTCTAGCAGGAGAAATGGAGGGCCCCAAGGTCAAACCCCAGGCAGCTTAGTGAGACCTTGTAGTATGTATGCATGTATGTATGTATAAACAAATAAGAGGCTAAGAAGGTAGCTTAGTGCACAAGTGTCCAGGTTCAAACCCTGGCACCAACAAAACAAAAACAAAAACAAAAACAAAAACAAAAACTAAAGGAAGGAAGGAAAGGATTGACCCTGGCTAGACTTTTATCTATGCTTTTTCTGCAACCTCATGGAAGAGATTACTGGCTTTGTGGTGGGGAATTTGGGTACCAGAAATAGAGCTAAAAGTCAACACAGTTAAGTAACGAAACAGCCCGATCTCCAAAGCTTCCTGGGAAGGTTGTTTGCCCTGATCCAAGGCACTGGTTAGAAAAGAAGGGCTTGGATAGTTCTGTGTCTTTTAACCCAAAAGGCTCATCTGGAGCCTCCTTTGGAGGCTAAAGCTTTACCAGTTGTGGTCTGGGAGTTCAGATTCAGACCTATTCCTTGGATAGCAAAGCCTGATCGTTATAGCAGAACAGAATTTCCAGGTTTCTGGGAGACAGGCACTGGGAAATGCTTATCTACCAAGTTCTTGCCATTTCTTGGGCAGATCCTGAGAAACAGCATCCCCGTGACTGCAACCAGCACACATGGACTGCGTTTGTCTCCGATTTCATGTTGCTGGGGCAGTGAGGGGAGGGGTGCCTGCGTGGTAGGAAATGCATTTAGGGTGTTCCTGCATACCAAGCCCATGGAGTCCAGTGGTCTTAGAAGCTGGTGTGAGCATATGCGGGGTGTTCCATGTACTTTGTCTCTGGTCTCTGGTTGAGTCAAAGAAGAAGGTCAAACATACTTCGGGAAGTGTCCTGCATCTCACTTATGCCCAGCCAGTTCCCTGCAGTCCCATGGGGTCTCCAACTAGCACCTCCGTGCAGCTATAGAGAGGAATCAGGTTGGGTCCCTGCATGACTTTGAGAAGTTTCTTGTATAGAGGTCAAGCAAACTTGGAAGGGGCAATTGCCCTACAGTGCTGTGAGAGTGGGAAGCACAGAGCAGGCCTGTAACTAGTGAAGTCTTGGGGTCCAGTAGCACCTTCCTAAGGTCGCAGTGCTTTATCTGAGCCTATAGGTGAGCTCAGAGTGGGCTGGGCTAAGGTATTGCTGGGCTCCATGTGCACATGTGTACGTATGGTGTGGGTTGGTTCCTGCACCCGTGGCAGATAGCCATGTATGCCAAGGCCCAAAGGTAGGAAAGGCACCATACTGCTAGGGAATTAAGAGGATTAAGAGTGAAATAAGACTGCAATGGAACTAAGGAAAGTGGTAGAGAGATAAGTGGAGAAATAGGTAGAGTTTCAACCCAGTAAAGGCTTTTCATAGAATTCAGGGCCTATACCTATTCTCTTCTCTGGATTCTTAAACTGAAAAATCACTCTTGGACTTTTATTACCCCCACTTAGCAGATGACAGGAGAGAAGTTCAAAAAAGGTTACATAATTACATTCTGCAAGTCTATACTTTTTCTGAAAGAAACTGCCCTCTGACTTTCTGCCCAAACAACTGAGTCTTTTGCTCTTAGAGGAATTTTAAGCAAGGGAGAGAAATAGAACTTGTTTAATAATAATAACAACAATGATAATAATAGCTAGCGTTGATTGGGTACTTTCTCTGTGCCAGATACTGTACCACATTGTGCACATACCTGCATCCATTTTGAAGCTTCACAACAATTTGATAAAACAGAAACTTCTATTCTCCCCATTTTAGAGATAAGGACACTGAGGTTTACAGTGGTTGAAAAGCTTGGCCAATATCACATGGTCAGCTGGGCAGGGAAAAGCCCAGAGGTGGTCCCAGGTAGTTGACTGCTCATAGGCTGAGCAACTAATCCTGCATCTGTGAATCTTAAAAAGAGCCCAACCTGGGAGCTCACCTATGAGGAAACAGGCCCAGGGAGGTGACAGAGGCACCAATAAGGCAGCCGAAGGATGCACTGTGTGCTATTAATATCAATAGTACTAACAGCAATGAGAAGCAGCCTGGCAGAGGGGTTGAAACATGGACTCTAAAGCCATCTGCCAGAGTTCGTATCCCAGTTCTGCCACTTATAAGTTGTGCAACCCTGGGAACTTTTTAAGCTCTCTGGACCTCAGTTCCTTAATCTGTAGGATGGGGATAATAGCAGTATCTACCTCAGAGGGTTGTACAGAGATTAGATTTCAGCTGTGAATGTGATGATGGTGGGGCTGGTGGGTGACAAGACAGCACAGCCACAAAGCAGGAGCTTACGTCTGAGTATCTATTACTGTATAATACAGATGTAAGTATTTTATGAGGATAACCATTTCTGGTCGCGTGTACTTGCTCTGGCCCAGGCACTGTGCTGGACGTCCTTCATCTAGGATTTACATAACAGGTTGTGGAGAAGGATTATTATCCCCATCGTTCAGATGGAGAAACAAACTTAGGAGAATTAAGTAGTGAGTTTAAAATTATAGGGCTGGGGGTGTGGCTCAGTGGTAGAGTGCTTGTTTAGTCTGCAGGAGCCCCAAGGTTTGATCCCCAGTACCATTAAACCACTAAAACAAACAAACAAACAAACAAACAAACAAAGAGGCACAGCATGGAAGCTGTAGAAACTGGATTGAAATCCATGTGATTTCCCACAATAGCTTTTCCCTACACATAAGACTTGCAGAGTGCCGACACCCATCACCTCATTACCGTGAAGTTTCTGGCCTGTTTTTAATGTTTATAACTCTTACATTTCCATGACAGGTGTGAGTATGCGGTGGGGTGGTTGATAAGCAAGAGAGCACAGCCACAAGCAGGATACTGCGTTCGAGTATCTATTATTCTGTAATAGAAATGTAATTATTTTATAAGGATAATAGCAACCCATTCCACGTGCAGAGCCCTCGCTGGCTCAGACAACCTTTTCATATCCATTATCTCGCTGCATCCCTGTAACAGCCCTGTAGGCAAGGAGGAGAGCTAATTATATTAGTTTCTGTTTGTGGTGGCCACTCTTGTTTGCCAACCAACACCCATTGCCCTTGCTAACAGAATCCTGACTTTGTCCAGCCAGTTGTGCCTCTGTATATGTCTCTGTTGGTGGATGCAAACTGGCAATGGACTGGGGATCCTTGGAAGCTGACACAAGGAAAGACCTGGGTCCTGAACATTGAGTTATCTGGATACCGTGCCTGAGACTGCAGCAACTGAAGCCAGGAAGCTGAATCTGAGGCTTGAGGCAACACCCAGGAATGCCTTAGCCTGGAACTTACCATTAAGTGAGATAACAAA
>RJWT010054352.1:0-10328 GCA_004365215.1 Cuniculus paca
AACATATGCACATATATAAATGTTACACATGTAAACATATATATATCTATATAAACACATATATACATGCATTTATTTTGTCCTTTTTTGAAACTTTTATGAACTTGATATAGTACTTCTAATTTTATTTTCTGTGCTTTAAACTTTTCCCCATCCTTGCCATATCCTTGATATATTTCAGAACAGTTTTCATTTAGACTTAAATTCACTAATTCATTCTCTCTCTGAAATCTATTTCATCTCTTTAAATCTATTTTTGCTTTTCAACTACTATACTTTGTTATTTTTAACACACTTTATTTTTAGAGAAATTTTAGTTGCACAGCAAAATTGAGAGAGAAGGGAGAGAGATTTCATGTATACCTCCCACCCAACATATGCATGGCCTCTTTCCTTAGAAAAATCCCACATTAGAGTACGGTGTGATCAAGCTCTATGGCGAGTGTTTAAATTAAAAAATTATTACTGTAACAGACACATCATCTTGAATCTACCTCAAATGACTCCCTCTTGGTTTGCACACCCTTATCCCATCATTCTTGCCACTTCGTGGAGCTGTTCTGGAAGTCCTCTTTCAAGTCTTTAGAATGTGTAATCCAAAATACAGTGAATGCTACTGCCCGTGCCATAGGATGGAGAGGGAGGGTTGTAAAAGTGACACTGTGTCCTCATCCACCTCATTCACTGTTTGACATTGGGCTCTTCCTTAAACCCGGAATGACTAGGATAGGTAAACCTTTTGAGTCAGGATATTAAGGCAATGCAACTAAAGACACACCGAAAAATCACTTCAGAAATGCTTCAGAAAGTAGCAAAAATGAGAGGTTGCCTGGGTTTAAAGTAAGAGGGAGCATTTTGAGGGGGATTAATAGCAATAATGATTTTACTGTAATCAATTTTTAAAACTTTAAATATTCACCCTGTTGATTATACCTTATTATTGATATAATAGATACATGTACCTTGATAAATCATTACACAAAGTCCACAGTTTATGACATGGTTCATTCACATGGTGTTATTATCAAAAATTCTCTGTGCTTTGCCTATTCATTCCTTCTCTCCACTAACTCCTGGAATTTCCAAATCTTTTTACTGTTTCCTCAGTTTTATCTCTTCAGTGTCATATCACTGGAATGATACATCAGGTAGCCTTTTGAAATTGGCTTCTCTTTCTTAGATATGTATATTTAAAATTCTTCCATACCTTTTATGAGTTTGGTAGCTCAGTTTTTTTTTTATCACTGAGCAATATTCCATTGTTTTCATGTCTTCATGTGTTTATCCATTCATTTACTGAATAAAGCTGCTATAATCATCTATGTGCAGGTTTTTATGTAGACACATCTTACTTATTTCAGTAAATAACAAGAAATATAATTTCTAGATATGGGAAAAGAATGTTTAGTGTTGTGGGAAACTGCCAAACTGTCTTCCAAGGTTACTGTAACATTTTGTATTCCAATCAGTATTGATTGAGTGTTTCTGTTATTCTGTATCGCTTGCTATTGTCAGTGTTTTGTTTTATGTATCTATAGATAGATAGATAAATAGATTAGTTCTATAGTGATACCATATTATTTTAATTTATAGTTTCCTAATGACAAATGATTTTATCCATGTTTTTATGTGCTTATCTAAAATTTCTATATTTTATGTGGTAAGGTATGTATTCTGGTTTTGCATATTTGAAAATCATGTTCTTCATTTTTTTTTTGCATTGAGTTTTAAGAAATTTTTGTATATTTTGGAAAACGGTTGTTAGTTTGTCAAGTACCAACACAGTTCTTGAGGTTCCAGGAGGGAAGGATGGCAAAAGATGAGAAAATAAAGAAAAGAAATGAAAGCTGAGGTCAGGGGGAGCCCTCTCTGCAGATTGGAGGAGAGGAACTGGTCAACCAGAGTAGCCTTTTTATTTAAACATTAGCAACTTGGTATCATGTGACATCTGGTTACCTAGCAATCCGCATCTGTGGCAACCTAAGGGATTGGTGTTGTCTGGACTGGAGCACCTGTTTGCCTGGGGTGATCATTGTCCCACTGGACTTGCCTCACCTGCACATGTATGATCAATCACAAGCTTCAGCCGCCCCCTACACTAGTGGTGTTACTACAGCTGTTTAGTATCTTCTGAAGTTAGGTACTGTAATGACTAGCACTTTTTTCTTTCATTTCTCAACAGTGATGTTGAATGGTACAGAATTCCAGACTGGTACTTTTGTTTTTCCTCCAAAAATTTGGAAATGTTTCACTCCATTCTTTTTGTTTGTTTGTTTGCATAGTTTCTGAATAAAACTGTAGCTAATTCATGTCTTTGTTCTTCTTGGTAGGAAACTCTCTCTTCAGCTTCCTCGAAGTTTATTTTCTTTTGCTTTTCTAAAATGTAATTATGATATATCTACACATCTTTGTTGTTTGGGGACATAGGGCTGAGACACTTTACTTGGAATTCTATGAATTTCCTTATACTATGGATTACTGTATGATATTTTGAAGAAAATCTTAGTCATTGTTGATTCAACATTTCTTCATTTCTCTTCTTCCTTTTTTGAATCTTAGTTATATATGTATTCCATCATTCTTGGAAATTCTGTGACCTTTTCCCTCAGCCTTTTATTTTCTGATTTGGTAGTTTCCTATTGAAAATTTTTCAAGTTCAGAGATTTTTTTTTGTCACTATTGTGTTATCTACTAACAAATCCATTAAAGATATTCTTTTTTATCTTTTACAGTAGTTTTTGGGTTTTTTTTCAGTATCCTTTTTTTAGTTTTAAAGACAATAAAACAAAACAAAACAAAACAAAACAAAATAGAACAAAGTGGATCAGAACAGAACAATGCAAGCAATATAGAACTTCAAAACAAGACAACAGGAAATCAACAGTAGCTACCACAGTGTCTCTTTTTCTTTGAAATAGTTGTTCATACCTTCACACAATAAGTTCAAACAAAAATGTAGTATAAAACTAATCAGAACAAAAGAATGAAAGCATTACAGACGCTCAAAACCAGATAATAGGAAATCAACAATGGTTACCATATTGTCTCTTGTTTTCTTCAAGATACCTGTCCATATTTTCTCACATGTTTGAATCAAATAATAGAAAACAGAATAAAACCAATCAAATCAAAGAATAAAATCAATATTGGACTTCAAAACGTGATGATAAGAAAACAGCAATGACTAACAAAATGTCTTGTTTTCTTCAAAGTAGCTGTTCATACCATCACACATAATAAAATCGGTTCTTGTAAACTGTTTAGGAGTAGTTCTAGGCATGTAAAAGCCTATACATGTGCATCTATCTTTTCTGTGTTAGAGGGAATAATAAAACAAAACACAAGAAAAACTAGAAACAAAAGAGACAGATAAATAACAATAACAGAGAACCCAAAACAATAATATAGGCTTTCAAAATGAGATGGTAGTTATCTTCAAAATAGTGATTCAGATTACCAGATACAAACATGCAAAATTGATCTAATTCTATAAATGTTAACTGTTTTGTTCCAAGAACTAATAGAATTAGTAGTACAATCATCTTGGCTATCTTAAGTGTATATGTACAAATTTATATCTTTTTACTTTTCATTTCCTTCTTTTCTCTTTTTCTCAATCTGAATTATTTTTTCCCTTGGAGCAGGGACCTTTGGAATGGCCCTGGGGTCTTGCTTGGATCTTGCCCAGCAACCCCTGGTAGTTTTTGGTTTTTATCTGAGCCATTTTTCAAAATTTCCTGTTAGAATTCTCCTTTGTCTGATTATATTACCAATCTGTGCTATCCAGTTTTTCTTTAGAGCCCTTAAGAGATTAGTCATTATTTGCTTTAATAAATTGGTCTCATAAATCTAACATCCTTGCAATATTTCAGTCTTGCCTTAATACTTGCTCACTCAGTCTCTTCAAAATTGGTGTAGTAAAAGAAGACTTATTCTATAGTCTATAAATGTCAGCACTTCAGTGAGCCTCCATCCCTGGATGGGAAATGTCACTAGTGCTACTCAGTCTTTCCCTTGTTACCTGGGACAGGATAGCTAAAGTGGGTTAGATTTCAGTATTGATCTCCCATATCAGTTATAGCCTGATAAAATTCGAGTAGCTTAGTGTCTCATAAAATAATTTCTCTTGAAGCGATCTTTTGAAGATTAACAAAACTCTAATGTATTTCACATTGTCTGCTCATGTCCTACTCTGGCTGCAAGAAGTATGAGAAGTTTTCTCAGATATTCACAGTGAAAATCTAGCTGAGCTCCTGCTGGCAAACCAGATGAGTGTAGGAGCCCACATAATCACAGTTCTAGAATTTTTAACTCTCAATCCTTACCTACTGAGCATCCAGCAATTTGTCAGTTACAGTTTGTTTTTTTGTACCATGGTACTGGTCCCTGTGGATGTCTTGGCTCTTGAATTTCCTGTTAATTTATGATTACATGTATTCATCTATCTCTCCATTGCAAGGGCAGTTATGCCCTGTGAATTCATTGTGTTGAAGGACCAAAGAATGGGTAATTCTTCAGTTTCTTCAGCTTTTTACTATTACTATAGCCTTCTAAGCTTCCATTCAAACTGGAAACTGAAAGTCCTTGTCTTAATATATTTTTATTTTAGAAAAGATTCAAATTTACAGTAGTTCTACTAATAGTGTATGGTATCTCATAAGCCCCACACTCAATGTCCCTTGTCACTAACATGTTACATTAGCAACACATTTTTGTCATCACTATTTTACCTGTAATACTATAGTTTGCTCAATAAAATCCACACTTCAGTCACATTCCTTTAGGCTATGCCCACTGTTCTTTTGTATTGTTCCAGGATCCAATCCAGTATTTAATCATCATCCCTCCTTGGAGTGCTGTTGTCTGTGACAACAACTAGTACATGTTTTATGACTAGTTTCCAATTGCCCTGCTTCATTTCATCAACATTATCACTTATGTCACTGCAAATATTTTTATGAGTAGTTTAAATTATTGATCTCATTTTTTTCCAATTTATGTGATAAACATTGTTCTCTTTAATGTTTTCTCTTTAATGCTTGTGTTTCCCAAGCATCTGGTTATTTTGGCTGAGAGCTTCTGTCTCTCAGGAGATATCAGGAAACCTGTCTGCTCTTGGTGATATGAAAGAACCAAAGCCCAGGTTCTCATACTATGTTGCTTCTGTGAGCCTAGGAGAGAATGGGGCTCAGAATTACTGTCAGATAACCACTTTGCTGCTTTCCATCAGATAAAATCCTGTGATTATAGTGTCTCCTTTAAACTTCTTGAACAAGCTAGCTGAGGCAGAAAACATTCTCTTTGCATTATAGTGCACCACATCTGGGGTTTTGGAGGGAAAGGAGAAGGAAGGGTGACTGTTAACTGAGGTGAAGCATTTCACATTTGTTTAGATTGGGCTTAGGCATGACCACATTGGGTAGCCTGAGCAAGTGCTGCTGACAATGACTCCCTGAGGCATCAGGGCAGGCAAGAATTTTCCCAAGTTAAGTGGAGAGAAGAGAAATCTTCTCTACACCTGGCTTCCTACCCTTCTTGCACTGCAGTGTATCTGTCGCTTGCTATGTTTGAGTTCACAAAAGGGCTTAGTGTTTCCAAAAGTTTTTCATAGAATCCTTAGACTCATAGTTCCTTCCCTTAGTGGTTGATTTGGAGGAGAAAATACATAGCTCGTGTCAGTCCTCTACATTGCAAGACTTATGGAATCTAAGCCTCTGAGACTCAGATATAGGGTTTAGATTCATAGCTGAGGATTCCAAAGTGTATACACTTTCAATTTTACTGTCTCTTAGTCTACTGCTTGGGGCATGAAACATAGCACAGATACCTAGAACACTGGAACAGCTATGAAATCAGGAGGTGTTATATGATATATTGTTTATCTGAAATATGACCTTGACAGACAACTCTCTGATAGAAAATTTCTCAAATTTGACAGTAGTTAAGGGAGAATAGGAGGAATGATTATTGCATCTATTTCTTATATCTCATTCATTCATGCAATGTAAACTTTAAAAGGAGCTGGACTGTGTACAGGCATTGAAACATGTAATTAGTTTGAAGTAACAAAAAAGGAAAGAAACATAAAGATTGCTTAGACTTATAGCAATTACCTACATTCTGGTCAACCTAGTCAAAAATATATTTCATGTGTGCAAAAAAAAAACCCTCTAAAATATTGTCCAGTAAAATTGTTTGGTTCATATTCTAAGGTATCCATAAAACATATAAATATATATACAAAAGCACATGTTCAATTTCTCTAATAAAGTATTACATAATACCTGGGACTCATTTAGGAAAAAACTGCTACATAGGCAAAAATGTACTGCAGTACCTTACAGAATTCTCTTCTCTTCACTATTCATATTAAGATTTGATCTGTGCTCTTTTTGTTTTACTTCTATCACAAATTATTCTACAAAATTATTAAGATAGCACATCTTATCTAGATTTGATTAATTTGCCAAAACCTATGACAAAGAAATAGATGGTCTAAGTTTGAATATTAAAAACACATTGAGGACAGAATGAGGTCAGTTGCTTTGCATTTACCAGGAATTATATGCTTCAGAGACTCAGCCAGGAAACTTGTATTGCAAATAAATGGAAAAAATTCCAAACATATAGGCAATTTAAAAAAATTGCAGGATTTTTTTGGTAGAGGGTCACAAAGTATTGATTATTAGCTCAAACTGGAAGTGGATGCCAGCAGATAAGATGACAAAATTGTCCCTAATGGTAGGCTGTAGGATTATGTATGTAATGCACTTCTTTGCCACAAGCTTATCTGGCAACCACAATATTAACAGTGATTTTCACTGGAAACAGATAGTTTTAGGTGGCTGCACTCCATGCAGCCCAGTGAAAAAGCCAATAAAACAATTACTGGGCAGTTGAGTTGCTCATTAGATGATCAGCATAAGCAAATAAAATAGTGTTGGATCGATCACCTGTTTTTCTAGGAAGAACAGGAAGCTTTGCTCACTGAAGAGAAGCCAGGTCAGGACTGGCTTTTATGAGGCAGCTTGGAAAGTGGCCATCATTTTACATAGCACAAATGTATGTGTTCATTCAAGAGGCTGCCAGTGCCCTCTCTGGTACATTAAAGGATAGAGAAAGAGAAAGGAAGAGAAAGAAGAGATCACTATCTGTAAATTTATCCCAATAGATTTCATATGGTTTAAGCATAGGCAAATACTGATTACAAGAGTCAAGCAAAGAAGGTGAAAAAAAGAAGAATAGTTATTCAAGCAGAATAGTAAAAATAAATATGAATAAAAATACTGTAGATGGTAACCATTCATTTTTCAGTTTGAATGCTTGTTATGGTCTATGAAATAGTTCTTAAGATGGGAGCTCAGAAATTACGTTGCTTCTACATTAAAATGTGTGCCCTTCCTGCCTCCATGTATTGTGTGACAACTTCTCCTTCACAATATAATATCCAAAATTCTTAAAGAAAATCAAAGTCATTGTCTTCAATTTTACCTAATCTATTATGTCTGTAGTTTCAACTGGTACTGGTGCTTTAGTGATTGTCTTCAATTTTACCTAATCTATTATGTCTGTAGTTTCTACTGGTACTGGTGCTTCCTATCTCCTTTGACCACTTTATAAAATCTGGAAACAATATAGGATGTCACAGGATAGTTGTATTAGTCAGTTTCTCATTTCTGGGACAAAATATCTGACATCCACAAGTTAAAGTTTGAAGAGGTTTATTTTCTCTCACAGTTTCAGGACTTTCAGTCCATGATCAGTTGACTTTAAAGAAGAGCCATAACGATGCATAATGATAACAGAGGAAATGTACTAAACTCATAGTACCCAGGAAATAGCACCAAAGAAGAGCTGGAGAGGAAGGAGACAGGGACTCATCCTGACAAACTCGTAAGTGCTGAACTAATCCTCTAGGTATCTTTCAAAGTCCTCTCTTTTTTTTTTTAAATACTGGCAATCGAACTTAGGACTTCACACTTGCCAGGCAGGTACTGTAACACTGAGCTATATCCCCAGCCCCTTTAGGTATCTTTCAAGCCAATCAACTTGGCAATAAATATTAATAGTTACCCTTAACACCTTGTCAATTTGATACCCAAACATATTTCTTTAAACCACTGTTAATTATTACCTAAAGACAAGAACAAGACATATTTCCACCTAACGCTGTACAACTAATTTGCCTACAACTGCAAGTACACTGATTCCCTCCCCGAAAATGTTGAAAGCCCCAACATTTCACAAAGATCTAAGGTCAAAGACTCCTCTGACATTCAAGGCAAGCTCTTAGCTCTGAACCTCTATAAACTTTGAAAAGGAAATTTCATGGTCCCAAGGTACAATTGCACAGGATAAACACTCCACTTCTAAAAGACAGGAATAGGAAAATAGAAAGGAATTGGACCAAACAAGACTTAAACCCAGCAGAACAAACATGAAGTCCTAGGGTTCCATGTCTTGCATCTGGAGTACACGGTGGCAACATATGTATTCCAGAGGGCCTAGATGGTCCTAACCCTATGGTATTACCTAATGAAGCTCACTGAACCTCTCTCACAAGACAGATCCAATGGCTGTCTTTAAATTTTTTCAGTAAATATCAAGTTTCGGTTTTTGAAAGCTTTCTCCCATCTCCACTGCAACCTCAGCTTCACTTTCAGGGCTTCACATATCACCACCTCAGGGGTGGCAAGAAGTTCTGATCTTGTCACACACATCCTGTGGACTCCCAGGCCTCCTGTGAAGTCTGAATGGAAGCTTCTCTGATCCCACCCCTCTTGCATTCTGCATGTTTATAACACTAGCATCATGTGAGTGATGCCATGGACTACTACCAGTGATAGTAGTATCTTGGTCCCCTTGAATCATGACTGCAGTGACCTGTGAGAGTTTGACTGAATAAGAGCAAATGCTTGGGTGACTCTGTGTGACAAGGTCTCCCAGGGTTCTCTTTTAAAAGAGTCTGAAAAGAGTTTAGATTTATTTTCTTGTGCCTGCAACGAATGAATCTTGTTGATTCATAAAACACCCTAAATACATCTTTCTTTCTTGTCTTGGTGCAAAGCACTTGATTTCTTTTTTAATGTAACTAATCCTTCAGCAACTGTAATTCCTTTGAATCCAACTTTTCATGTACTTTTTTCCTGGTGAAACTGAAAATTGTTCAAATTTGTTTGCTGTTTTTATTCTCAATACTCAATATAAATTTGGTTAAATCAGGCAGCACCACTCATGTGACATTCTGAACATGAGGCTGCCCTGAACTTGCCTGCCCCAGATCAAAGAGTTCATTGCCCATAAACTCATAGTTGTAAAGAATGGACAGAATTTAGACAAATGATTTGCTAGAATGTAGCAGGCATGACCTGCAGTCCAACTCTTAATACAGTGTTCATTTCCATCTGACAACTTACAAGCAGATTCTTCACTCTCCATATACCTCTCAGCATTGTGGTCTTCTGAGCTCCCACCAGAATTACCCAACAAGCTCTAGTTACAACATTTAAAGACTTATTTAGTCTGTATCTCCAAATCTTTCCAAATTCTTCCTGAAAATCAGTGCCAAAAGCTTCTAAATCATAAGGCCAGGTATAATCACAACAATGACTTCACTTCACTTCTTAGTATAACTTTATGTATTGGTCAGGTTTCCTATTTCTGGGACAAAATATCTGAGAAGTTCATTTTTGCTTATGTGTTCAAAGGCTTCAGTCCATGGTCATCTGATTTCAAGATAGAAACGTTAGTCAAAAGAGCATGATGAAGTTAAGCTGCACACTTTTTGGTGGTCAGGAAGCAGAGTGCAAGGAAGAGGTGCATAGAGCAAGGAAGGAGAGACCATACACAGTCTCCAAGGTGATGCTCCCATGAAACACTCAGACAAAATCAAGAGAGTGCTTAACTAATCTCCTCGGTGTCAAGTCAGCCAAGTGGTCAATCAAGTTTAACCATTATGAGACATTGAGACATTACAAACTATTGACGCTGAGAGTAAAATCCAGAACTAAACACCCTCCAATGAGCAAGCCAACTTTGCCTAACTAAATTTATCTGGTCCAAACATTAATAATGTTGAGGTTGAGAATTCATACAAGATAACAAATGAAATAGACTGTATGTGAAATATAGGTCACTGTATTATTTGATTTAATGACTTTATAGAAAAAAACTCAATTTTGTATTAATATCTATTAGAAAGAAATATCAGGATATGGATTCATACTGTCAATCAGTGGCTAAATAACAAAATGACAAAGAAAATGTAAGATACACATACATTTCAACCTGAAAGTCTATCAAGTTCAATGATGTTCAAAATTTGAAAT